>MU223136.1:2863021-2883181 GCA_018584345.1 Thuja plicata | reverse complement strand
AATTATTACCCAGATCTACCCAGAACTGTCCCGAACTGCCTAAGACAACACTACGGGCCTTCTTTATATAGGCAATTTCCACCGCCCGAGAAGGTTCCAGAAATTTAGCCCTTAGGGCCAACCAAACTTAGAATTATTTTATTTTTCAATTTAGTACATCAAAGTCGGCTCAAAATAACTTTTGAAACCCGAAAATTTTGAAGGAAAATTATTTTCTGCTATTTCAGGTGACCCAACTTCCGGAGACCATAAGTCATCACCAGTTGACCTGATTGACTATTATAACCCCATTTCGGAAATGCCACGAAGCGCTCAACAATGGCTCGATATGCAAGCATCATCGAGCCCAAGTTTCAACCTCATCCGGGGCCTCTAAAGCCTTCAAAACTGAGCTTTAAGTTTCTATACCCTATTTTCAATACCGAAAATTTTCAGTATCTTCAAAACTAGACCTGATCTAGCCATGAAACTTTACTGGCAAGCTGATATGACTGAGATGAACCTCCATATGCAAAATCAGAACATTCTGAGATCGTATGGCCAACTTACTAAAAATAGCAAGTGTCCATAAATAGCAGCTCTGCACAAGGTAGCCCTTATTGAAAAGAAAACATAAATATTTTTGGGTGATGCAAGATTGCCCTTACACCTAGGATGCTCCTGCATCAGACAGTGATAGCCAACTAAAAATGCCTAAGTAAATGACTAAGTGTTGGTCACTAATCATCAACAGACTTAGCGATTGACAATATCTTAGTGTCTTTTAGAATATAAGAGAGAGCATCAGTAGCAATTAAAAATAGTGCAAGTGCAAGGGGATACCCCTACCTAATAGACTTGTGAAGTGAGATAGGCTCTAAATATTCGCCATTAAATTAAATCACAGTATCTTAAGAACAAAGTATCATTCAATTATGTCATAAGCCTTTTCAAAGTCAAGTAACACTATAGCCACATTTTTTTCCTCCATTTTTTCCCAATGCATAGCCTCCCAACTTGTAATAAGGTTATCCAATATATATCTACCTCTGATAAAACTTGTTTGGGTAATATATACAATGTCATTAAGCATATCTCTAATTCTTCTAGCCATGATTTTAGCTATTATCTTGTAAGATATATTTAACAGTGTGATAGGTCTCCAATTTTTCACTTGGCATCTATCACCATGCTTAGGGATTAATTTGATCACCCCTCTTTTAATATTCTTTATTAGTGATCTTGAATCAAAGGCCTCATTATAGAGCTCGAACAACTCACATGTTATCCATTATGTATTCTTCTTATAAAACTGTGCTAGTAATCCATTAATGCATGGTGACTTGTCATTTGCTAATGACCCAATAGCCTCATCTATTTCATTCAATTAATATTTTGATTGAGGCTCTTGGCTTTAGATTTGGTCACTTTCTTGGGGATTGGTATGATACATTGAATCAGGTCTTCTTGATTCTCAATTTCATGTTCCAAGGAAAACAATTATTTATAAAATTTAACAAAGGTGTTCAATATTTCTTTATTATTACTGGTGAATTGATTTTTCTCCTGAATACCACTGATCTCCTCTCTACTATGTTTGGCTCTTATGATATTAAAGAAATAATTAGACCCTTTATCCCCCTCTTTGAGTCATCTATCTTTAGCTCTAATTTTTTAGCCTTGTATTTTATAATTTTGAGCTTTCCTAAATTGCACTTTTGTCTTAATCAATTCTTGTTCCAATTCTTGGTCATTTTCTTTTCCCTGTAAATAGTTTTCAGCTTCATTGAGTTTATTTTGATAATAATTCTCCTCTTTTTTCCTATCCATGGCTTCCTTAGTTCCTATAATTTGAAACATCTTCCTCTACACTTGAACCATCTAATCCCACTTGGATTTTTATGAGGTTTCAGAAATATAATATTTGGATAGGGAAGTAATAGTTTGAATAAAACCTAATGTGTCTTCATTCTATAGAAGAGAGGTGTTGAGCTTAAACAGATTGTTCCTCCTATGGATATTGGGATGGGATGTGAAGCTTTTAAGCACAATGAAAGCATAGATATGGGAATGATCTAAGATGCTGGAAAATGATACACTGATAGGGGATTGGCATGGCTTGTGAAAGAACCCAAACATTGAAGAGTTTATATAAAGTCTAACAAATTTTCAATAGATATTTTTTTTTTTGGATTGATTACTACACCAAGTGTAGCAGATATTATCATATTCATTTTTCATCCTATCCAATGGGTCACAGATGTTAAAAACCTCCTTTTGAATTTGGCCCAAAAGAAAAATTCATTGCCCTTCCATTCATATTTATTCCCCCTAGATTTTCCTGTCTACTTTCAATTATATTATAATCACCAATGAATATCCATTTTGCATTACGAAGGTTATTTGATGACCAGTCCCACAGGTTGGCCCTATCTCTATAATAATTTGGGGCATACATGTTACAAACTCCTATCATTTGTTCATTAACTATGAAAATAAAACATAAGGCTATGTGACATGGAGATACACCATTATGTGTCATCTTATTAGCTCAATTTTCCCTGACTAGAGTAGCCACTGCTCCTCTACCTCTGTCATGCCCCAAAAATAAGCATGTGGCCTTTTCCCAAACAAATTTAAGTGTATTATAGGTATGATAACCAGTAACCTCTAATATTCCAACTGTGAATGTTCATAATCATAATTAACCTGATGGGGTGTTTTTTAATATAGGCCTGATTACAGAGAGGGGAGAGGTGAAAGACTAATCTACACAAATTCACCAATTTGACTTCTTTAAACTTTATGCACCAAAATAGATAGCAGAAACTGACATAAGTAAAATTTCAATATATACATCCACAAGTAACCAACCACACAGTGTAAACACCATATTTATCACATGGAAAACCAACTAGGAAAAAACCATGGTATAAGATGATACCAACAAAATTCTTACTCTTCTGGAATATGCCCTGTTAGGATCTTATCCTGTTAAACTTTTACAAAACATTGTTAGGTGTTAGTTCTTGTTAAGGGATTTTTTTAAAACCTGTTAGGATATTTTCCCTATTAGGAGAAGCCTTGTTAAAGGAATTTAAACACAAGATAATGTGCTACCTTGTTAGAGGATTTAAAATAAAGATATGTTAGGATCTACCCTGTTAGGGGATTTTGTTGCTACAAATATTAGAAAGCAACATATAAAATGGTATTTGAAAACTGCACTACCTATACATGATCAGATCCTTTTAAGCTGTGAAATACATCACCATACTATATATTCTTCCTCAGCTCGATCACGCTTGATTCCTTTACTTTCTCTGTCTCAAAATCCTTGTGCAATTCATAATCATCTTTCTACACTCTCTCTATTTTTCTTCAACTATTAAACTATATAGAATCACTTCCACCGACTTACAAAAAAGCCTATATTTGATATATCAATGATCTAAATCATCTTAGGAAAGATACAATGTATCTAGACACTCATAAAAGATTTTCCTCTGACTGTGTCGGCTTGCTCATCAATTTTTTCTTTGTAGTTGAGTCATTTAATAAACCTCTTTCGACCAATAATAAACTTCCTAAAGAAGCCTTCTCAAACATATACCTTGATCAATGTTTTGTTAAGTCCCAAAAATCATGGAACTAACTTTCCACTTTAGGAAAATCATCACCGATCCTTTTTCTATAACGAATTCCATAACCAATCTACAAATTTTCATGGCCTGTTCAATAACTATATCTTGTTTACTTATTCATTCTATTAATACTACTTCCAGTCAATTAAAGACTAGTAGTACCAGTTAACATTATGATTCATTCTCATACATATAGTATCTTGACATTGTATACAACAATATCATATAACCTCTCAATCAAATACTTCATCGATCTGAAACAAAAATCAAATCACTTACTGTTTATCACTAACTATTTTAGTAATTACCCAGTTTGAGTTCATTCCAACCTAACCAATTTAATTCTCCATATCAAAAGTCATGATGGAAAATTTATCATCAACACAGATGATATAACCTTCTATTCACTTACAAAATATCAAGTAATATAGTGAAAACACTAGGTCAGGTAGTTGACATCAATGACAAGCAAATAACTGATTCACCTATCATCAAATATGTACCAATCTTCATCAATGCATCACTTAGCATCATTGAATCAGTTATTTTAACAATATCCCACTTTTTAATTGATGGAAACACTGATATCAACGTCAGTTTTCTTCTTGTAGCTTCACTTTGTTATGATTTCTACAAAAATGTTTCCACTTTTGTCTTTGCCTCTGATATTCCACTTTTGTCTTCTCTCTTAGTTATATTGATCTATCATCTTCATATACTCCTTTCATATTTTCCCTTGAATAAAATACACATCCCCCCTTATGGGAAGTGCATACATATGCTCCCCCTTTGACAACAATGCCAAAGTTGTCAAATAATTAAGTCATCACTGATTACACTTACTGAATCTTGCATGTACATTCCTCATTACTTCATTTCATCATTAAATTAACACTTCTCCCCTTAGGAATTTTCCACCCCTACATAAATTCATACATATCATATTCTGATAAACACATTTGAATGGATGAAATCAACATCATCATCTAATTAACTTCAGATAGGGGAATAACCCCCAATCTACCTCTAGGATATTCAAAGGTCTATTTTTGTAACAAATTGGTGAATATATCAGAAAAATATTCTTTAGTAGACACATAATCAAGCCTTACCTCCTTCTCTTGTACTTTCTCTCCTATTAAATGATAATTTATTGCAATGTGTTTTGTCTTTGAGTGCATCACTAGATTCTTGGAAATATTTATTGTACTATTGTTATCACAATAGATAACAATAGTTTTTTTACCTTCTAATGAGTTCCTTGAAGAATTTTTTTTATCCATACTGCTTGCTGACACTTAAGAGAAGCATCAACATATTTTTCTTTTGTAGTAGATTGAGAAATACATTTTTATTTCTTACTAGTCGAGGAGACTAATCTTTCACTAATAAATAATGCTCCAGCACTTGTACTTTTCATATCATCAACATTTCTAGCCCAAGCATCACTAAATACATTCAAAGAAAAAATTTCATCCTTAACATACCATAAGCTATAAGTTCCTTTGAGCTATCTGAAGATCCTCTTCACTGCAACCAAATATGATTCCTTTGGGTTTCATGAAAACCATGCAACAATTCCAACAACATGTGCAATATCTAGTCTACTATGCACAACATACTGTAGTTTACTGATCATGGATGTATACAAAGTTTCATTTACCTCTTTTGATTCATCCTCTCTAGATAACTTACATCATATGACCATAGATGTTCCCACTACTTTTGAATCTTCCATTCCAAATGTTTTGAGAATCTCCTTCACATATTTTGATTGAATTATGTATATACGTTTCCTTTTCTACTGTATTTGAAGTCAAATGAAGAATTTGATTTCTCCTATCATGGACATTTCAAATTCCTTCCTCATTTCCTCTGCAAATTATCTACTCAACGCTTCTTTTCCACCAAATATTATTTCATCAACAAAAGTTTCAGCAATCGTCGTTATGTCTTCATTTTCATATTTCATATATACATTGCTATTGTCACTAGTTCTTGTAAAACCAATCTCAATAAGATATGCATCAAATATTTCATACCATGATCTTGGAGCTTGCTTAAATCCATACAAATATTTATGAAATTTACATACCATATATTTACTCTTCTCCTTTCCAAATCCTTTAGGTTGTTCAAAGTATACTTCCTCTTCTAACACACCATTTAGAAAACCAGATTTTACATCCATTTGATATACCTTAAATCCTTTATAAGAAGCATATTCTAACAATATCCTTACACCTTCAAGTCTTGCAACATGTGCAAAAATTTATCCATAGTCTAGTCCTTCTTCTTGTGGATAACCTTTTCAAACTATTCTTTCCTTGTTTCTGATCGCTTCTCCTTTCTCTTTCACCTTGTTCCTAAAAATCCATTTAGTACATATTTTTAGTAGGATTGTGTACTAAAGGCCAAGTTTTATTCTTTTATATTTTCTCTAATTCTTCTTTCATAGCCATAATCCAATCATCATTGTCCAAAGCATCTATTTTTTTTTAGGTTCAAGATTGTATATTGGAAAAATGCTTTCTCTTACCTTGCTCCTTTTCATTATTCCACCATTTTTGTCACCAATAAACCAATCTTGTGCATGATTAAGTTTCACATACCTTGGGACTACTGGTTCTGTCCATTGGTTACCTTCATCATTATTTTCTATTTGTGCTTCATTCAACACTTTAGTCGCATGTGGTACCACTAGTTGAACATAAACAAACCTGCCATAGTCTCATGGTTCCTTCTTGCTATCTACTTCATTCTTTTTAGAGAATTCATCTATTCTAACCTTTTCACTTTCAATCATATTTTTAGTATGTTTTATCAAACACTTTTTTTTTCCTTCTAGTATAATAGCCAAGAAATATTTCTTCATCACTCTTAGAATCAAATTTACCATTTTGGTCATCCTTATTTATGTATCATTTTCTCCCAAAAATTTTTAAGTAATTGACACTAGGAGCATGACCATACCATAGTTAATAAGGTGTTTTTCTTGTACCTTTCTTAAGTTATACCATGTTCAAAGTACAAACAACAGTACTTACACCTTCTCTCCAAAACATTTGAGCCACTTCCTTTTGTATCAATAGCATTCTTGCAAAATCAATTATGGATTTGTTCCTTCTCTCAGGAATTCCATTTTGTTCATGTGTTCTTGGTGCTGATGATTGTCTCTTGATTCCATGTTCTTCATGGAATGTTGTAAAATCATGTGAAGTAAACTCACCTCCCTTATCATATCTAATAGGTTTGAGTGATTTACCTATTTATTTTTCAACTCTTTACTTATACACCTTGAACATTTAGAATGCATCAGAATTATCCTCTAAAAACATAGCATACATCATTCTTGAGTATTCATCAACAAATAAGATAAAGTACTTATCTCCATAGTATCTCTTTGTTCTCATCGATCCACACAAGTCATTGTGAACAAGGTCAAGAATGTTCTGGGATGAATAAACCTTAATTGTAAATCTATACCTAGTAATCTTTCCCAATCGGCACTCTTTACACATAGCATTTCTAGTCTTAGTTTATGTAGGAAAAGCTCTAACACATTTATGCTTGCTGACCTTTATCAGATTGTCAAAATTAACATGACAAAAATTTTTATGCCATAGCTAAGTATCTTCAACTTTAGCAATCAAGAAGTGTTCATTAGTATATTAAATCAAATTAGGTTACCTCTAGTTTGTTTTTTGGTAGCAACCAACTCTCCAAATGTTCCTAAGACCTTGCACACTCCATTACTAAATTCCAACCTGAAACCTTTTTTATTCAACTGAGAACTACTTAGGAATTTATACTTTAATCTTTCAGCCCAATAAACATCATCATAATTGGTAGAATCATTAATTTATATAGAACCTTTACCTCTTACTACACATGGTGAACCATTACCAAATATGATTGCACCACCATTACATTCTTCCATTGAAATAATTTTTCCTTTATCACCGGTCATGTGATGTGTACACCCATTGTCTATTATCCAATAACAATTGTAATTCATGCTTGAAATCAATTCCTTCTCCTCACTGTCTCCATCTACACTGGTTAAGGGATCTTCTTTGACTGCAACAAAGACTATCTCTTCCTCATCATTTCTTCCATTTGATTCATCATTATTCACTCCTTCTTCTACTAGGTAGCATGCTTTATTACTCTTGGCTTTGAAGTTCCTAAATTTCTTGAACTTATCCTTCCTATCATTTTCTGGTTATCCACATGCAATATGACCAATTTGTTTACATGAAAAACATTTTAAAGGTAGTTTACCTTGATAGTTTCATTTTCCTCTAGGTAATCTCCTTACTAGCAATGCTTCAAACTCTTCTTGAATATTTTATTTCCTTGTATAGGATAGAATTATAATCATGTTTCCCTTCAAAATTGTTATAGACTTATTTTCCTTAACTTGATGAACCAATGGTTAGGGAGGCTTTGAAAGAAGACTCTATTCTAGGCATACTGTTATCAAAATTACTCAACTCAAAAGAAATAAGCTTGACATTCAAAGAATCTACAGTCACATTTGTAGGACTTATAGATCCTAGTTCTTGTATAAAAGAGAATATAATAAAATATTTTGGTAGAAGGGTTCTCAATATTTTACTTAGCATCTCGTCATCATCAAGTTGACCACAAGATCCTTTGATAGAAAAGACAACTTCCATAAGTCTTTTTTTGTATTGACCAATATTTTCTCCTTCCTGCATTCTCATTTCATCATACTTTCCTCTGAGACTATCTACTTTATCTTTCTGGACATGGAATCACCGCCATGGACTGTTGCTAGCTTATCCCACATATCTTTAGTATTATCCATTTATTTGATATCTACAAACTCAGCATCAACTAATTTTCACTTTCAATTTCTTTCATAACATAATTTTGTTCCAATTTTCTATTTATTTCATCAGGAGTTAAAATTCTAGAAGGTTTAACATAATTTGTTGTAAGATGATTGAATTCTTTATCTCCAATCCCACACAAAAGTAGCTTCACCCTGCTTACTCATATTGAGAATTTTTCCTTAGAGAACTTAGTTTCTTCCTTCTTATACATCTTCAGACCTTTCCCCAAAGTTATTAATCCTTCACAATCAATGGAGCAAATCTCTAATACAAATTGTTAATACAGGTCTGATTACTAAGAGGGGGGAGTGAATTAGTAATCCACAGAAATTCACCATTTCAAATTCTTTAAACTTTATGCGCCAAAAAATATAGTAGGACCTAACATAAGTAAAATTTCAATGCATACATCCACAAGTATTCAACCACACTATGTAAACACCATATTTATCACTTGGAAACCCAACTGGGTAAAAATCATAGTGTGAGATGATACCCAAAAATTTGTACTCTTCTAGAATACACCCTATTAGGATCTTATCATTTTAAAGGTTTGCAAAACACTCTTAGGTGTTACCTTGTTAAGGAATTTTACTAAGACCTGTTAGGATCTTTTCCCTACTAGGAGAATCCTTGTTAGAGGACTTTAAACACATGATAATGTGCCACCTTGTTAGAGGATTTAAAATAAAGAGTTGTTAGAATCTACCCTGTTAGGGGATTTTGTTTCTACAATGATTAGAAAGAAAAAAAATAAAATGATCTATGAAAACTTCACTAGCTCTGCATGATCAAATCCTTTTAAGCTCTGAAATAAATAACCATACTGTATATTATTCCTCAGCTTGATCACACTTGATTCCTTTACTTTCTTTTCCTCCAAATCCTTCAGCAATTTGCAATCATCTTTTTTCACTCTCTCTATGCTTCTTCAACTATATAGAAACACTTTGATGCAAAGCTCTCCTCTATCTAGGAAACTTTGTTGTGGTTTGGCCTTAGGTGTCTTCTCTACACCCAAATTGTATCAAGAGAGTGCTCTACACCTTCAAAAGGGTTCCTGAAGCAACTACAAGACACACTATCCTCCTAGAGGATACTAATTCTTCTTTCAAGAAAGTAACTTATACTCATTTTTAACATAAAATAGGAACCTATATTATTTAGGGGATGGAATGGTTCCAAACAATTCAAAGGTCTCTAAAAGAGATGATTTTTAAACCTTAAGAGTGTTTAAGAAATCAAACAATAATTCTTGCTTTAGGCATTCTTGGCTTGTAGCCCTATTGAGCGAGTTTTTAGGACTTAGATTAAAAACTTCCTAAAGGACCTATAAAAAAAAATATTAGATCCAGATACCCTTTAAATATTTATCTCAAACCAAAAAAGAATAGACTCCCAAATAGAAAGGGAAGTACCTAATGCTCACTCTTGTAGGACAGCCTAATTAGGCCTAGAAGGGTTGATTTCTTCTAGCAGTCTTCACTAGTTGAAATCCTCTGACAAGCCACCATTTGGAATGGTTAAAGAGACACCTGAGAGACCACAATTTATCATTATATTTATTTTTTCCATGCATTAATTTCTTCTCCTACTTCATTCTTCTTTGTACTAATCCAAGCACATAGAGATGCTTAGCCTAGGGCTTGCTAGTAAAAATAGTAGATCCATTCCCCTTCTCCCCATCCTTTGGAATCCTATATAAAATTGAACCTACTTTCATTTCCCTGAGGGACAAGGAATTCCCATCATGGAAAGGCAAGTTAAGGCATGATCTCTAAAAACTACCTATCTAGGAAGAGTTTCTATGCACCTGATAGAGTTTTGCTTATAAATTTTGATCTTGATCTTAGAAAAACTTCAAACCAATTGCAACTATTCCTTAAGTCATCCTATATTTGAATTCATCCACTCATTGGCTTCTTTCAATCTGTACTAGTCTGTACCCGTTCAATTTGTAGACATAATTTAGGGAAAATAGGGAATCTTTATTGATTTCAAAAACAAATTACATCATCCTTTTCTTCCACCCACCTGAAAGGGATTATGAAGACTTTTCCCAATAGATACAACTACTTTTTGAAGGTTGTGACCATTGGGAATCATTTACAACATTTTTAGCAACTTTTTACAAAAGTTGCTTTGACAACATTTCTAGCAATGAGAAACTTTTTGCATTTCTTGCAAAAGTGCATCTTTCCCTTAACAAGACCCAAGTCTAAGATCCTATGGATCATAATTAATACCAAACATGATCAAAAAAATCTAAGAATGCACCTATACTATACTAAACTCAAAACATGCCAAATGACCACAGTCAAAGCCCAAGGTTTATAAAGACACCAAGGGTGACTAGGCCTTACAAAGTGGCTTATTGAAAACTCTTGAAATGATCTTGATGACCCTTGGGAATGGAGGCCCTTGGGTGAATCCTTTGAAGAACCTAAGAAGATTATTTTTTTGAAGACAAATTTTTCCCCAACTTTTTCCAAAGGGTTCTCTAAAAATGCTCTTGAAATTTCACATCTTTGTCCGAGATAATGGATGATGGAAATCCATGAATCCTGACCACCTCTTTGAAGAATAATTTATAAATATGAGAAGCATCATTAGAAACTTTACAAGGAACAAAGTGAGACATTTTATTAAATCTCTGAACAATAACAAAGATGTTGTCAAATCCTTGTTTAGTTCTTGGAAGTCTTAGGAAAAGTCCATACTCACACTTTCCCATGGTTTTGTTGGAATTGGGGGTGGTTGATAGAGACCCTGATTGGTCCTAACTCCTTTGGCTCTTTGGAAAATAGGGCATGTCTCCACAAATGTTTTGACATTAGTGGGTAGTTTAGGCCAATGATAGTTTCTCCTTATGAGTTCAAGTGTCTTATCAATCCCAAAATCACCCCATAGTGTGCCACAATGTTTCTCTCTGATCATATTTTCTCTCATAGAGAATTTAGGAATACAAAGTTGACCCCCTCTAAACAAAATACCATTATACAATAAATATTCTAAATAAGTAGTGTTATATGCATCTGAGAGACTGGAGCAAACCTTGTAGATTTCACCAAAGTCTGCATCCTCATTGTATAGGTTCTTGAGGGCATCAATTCCAATGCTTTGAACCTATACTTCTTCAACAAAGATCACTCTCCTACTAAGAGCATTTGAAACTTTGTTGGAGGTTCCTTTCTTATGATTTATAGAAAATATGAGTGTTTGGAGTTGTTCAACCCATTTCATGTGCCTACAACTTAACTTGTCTTGACTGTTAAGAAAAATTAATGCATGGTTATCTGTAAAAACAATAAATTGCTTTGGTACCAAGTAGTGCCTCCATTTATTGAGGGCTTGAACCATAGCATAAAGTTATAGGACATGTGTACTGTAATTTTTCTTGGCCTCATTCAATTTTTCAAAGAAGAAAGTCACTGGTCTTCCATCCTGACTAAGGACGGCACCTATGACTAGATTGCTAGCATCTGTCTCTACCATGAAATTTTTTTTGAAGGTAGGTAGTGCCAAGATAGGATATTGTGCTACTCTTCCCTTCAAATGCTCAAAATATTCATCTTCTTGGTTTTTCCACTAAAATTTGATTTTCCTACCACCTTTGATGGTATCAAGTAGAGGTGCACAATATGACTAGAATTTTTGACAATTTTCCTATAAAAGGTAGCAAATCCATGGAAGATCCTTTCTGCTTGTGTTTTTGGTGTTGGCCAATTGATGATAGCCTCTATCATTTTAGGATCCATCTTCAAACTTCCCTTAGAGATGAAAAAACCAAGAAATATTAACTCTAGTTGCATGAATGCACATTTTTCTAGGTTGATGGATAGTTTCTTTTCATGAATTCTTTTGAGGACTTGTTCCAAGTGTCTCATATGTTCTTCCTTGGTTCTACAAAAGATCAAAATTCCATCCCAGTAGACCACTACAAATTTTCCAATGAAATCATGAAGCACTTCATTCATAAGCCTCGTGAAAGTGCTAGGAACATTACTAAGACCAAATGGCCACACAATCCACTAATATAATCCATCAGTAGTTTTAAATGTAGTTTTCCACTCATGTGTAGGCCTTATCCTTATTTGAGGTCTATCTTGGAAAAATAGCATGCTCCTCCAAGTTGGTCTAGTAGATCATCTATTCTTGGTATAGGGAGTCTATATCTGATTGTTATTTTGTTTATTTCCCTAGAGTTCGTGCATAGTCTCCATTTTCCATCCTTCTTAGGGGTCAAAAAACTTGGGATTGCACAAGGGCTAAGACTCTTTTGTATGAGTCATTTGGCCAACAATTCACTGATTTTCTTAGTGACTTCTGCATTCTGATCAAGGGTGAGTTTACATGCAGCTTTGTTGGGTAGGGAAGCACCTAGAATAAAATATATCTGATGACATATGTCCCTCAATGGTGGGAGTTCATCTTGTAAGAAAGTGATCAATTTTGTGTAATTTGATTCACTTTTTGGTTGTCATTTATGGTAACACATCTGGGTTTTAGATCGATTACTATAAAGATAAGTTTTGATGATTCAAAAATTGACTAAGTATAGAAGTAGAGATACATAAGTGTTTTGGATGTCGAAGATTGAGATTGATGATTTAGGGTAAGTGAGCTTAGAGAAAGAAAATATGGGGTATGTATGAGCTCCACCTAAGATTGATTTGGTTTTGGTTAATTCTACGGTGAGATAGAAAGAACTGAAGACATACAGACTGCAGCAGAACAATGATACGGAGCAGTTGGACACTAGCAAAGATTGAGGGAGTATGACTTGGACTCCAGACAATCAAAGTTGTGTTTTAGTTTTTTATAACCTCCACATTGACTATGCAAGAGCACTGACTATGCATTTGATATTTACTATATTAAATGTATTTTCTATTGAAGGTCGACTTTGTAATATTTGTAATATTCATATTGGGAGCCGACTTTGTAAAGTTGTGAGATATATATGTAAGATCTTTTTGATAAAGATATATGTTTTCTTTTTGTTTGATGGTTGTGGTGATTTGGATAAATGTTTAAGTGAATAGTAGAGTAGAGAATTACAAAGATCATTGAAGAACTATAAAGGAACTATCTAAGCACCAGTTTTGCTTGTTTTGTTCATGACTGAGAACACTTTGTAATCTGAATTATCTAGTAAGAGTTGTAAGCTTAGTTGGCCCCTAACAGCGTGTTGTGAACCTTTAACAGGGTTGTAATTCCTTTAATAAGGAAATGTGGTATATAATATTCAGATTCTAATAGGGCTAGGTCTCCTAAGAAGGACATTATACTTTAGTACATGCTTGTGGGTACCATCCCCACCGGGGTTTTCTCTTGGCTAGGGTTTCCTCAGAAATAAAATGGTGTTATGAGTACTGTGTTATTTTCTTATGTTCTTTTCTTTACTAAAATTTTATGGTTAATATTGAAATGGTTGAAGAATTTAATTAAGTGCTATAATACTGATTCACCCCTCCTCTCAATATTATCCAATCCTAACAATTGGTATCAGAGCTTTTGGCCCTTCGAGAGAAAGTCTAACAGCTTGAGGGAGATCAGAATCAATTTGGATAGTTTGCAAGAAAATTTTGATGTTGCACTTGAATACCTTGACAAAGAAAAAGAAGAAAATGAAGAGTTGAGATTCAACATGTGAAGAGCTGAGAAATTTATAAAGAAACTCAAAGAACAACTTGAGCTTTCCAGAAATCAAAGAAAAGATCTTATCGTTCAGATAAAAGAGGATTCAGATGAAGAGAGTTTAGATCAGGTGAAGCAACTAAAAGAAGAGAATGAAACTCTGAAACTCAAAAATGAGACTATGGCTAAAGAAATACAGGTATAGAAGGATGCTAAGAATAAATTTGAAGAAGATTTAAATAGTGCATTAGATCAAATGAAGAATGAGGCTGACAACTACAAGAATAAGTATTTGGAAATGGAAAAATGCAATCATCTTATAAAAGGTGAACATGTTGAAGCAAATAAACACATTGAGAAACTTCACACCAGTAGTGATTTTATTGATGAACAGATTTATTGATGAACAGAGAGACAAATAGAAACCTAAAGGTGATATGACTGGTATTGGCTTCAATGAAGTTGAATTTTAAAAGAATCAAGAAGAGAAATCAAATGAGAAGATTGATGCTAAGAAACCTTCTATTGAAGAACCTAAAGAGCATATCAGACCCTTCAGAGGTAGATGCTTTGGTTGCAATAGATTTGGACACATGAAGAGAGACTACAGAGGTAATGTGACTTTTAGAATTTTTCTAGCTATTGTTTTAACTGTAATGGATATGGGTACAAGAAAGAAGAATACAAAAAACCTAATCAATCAGGATATAGACAAGACAATGGAAGAGAATCTACAATGAAACCCACATGCTACAAATGTAATAACATTGGACACATTGAAAAGTACTGTAAGCTTCAAGTTAATTAGGAAAGAAGACCCCCTCTATGTACCACATCCTATGAATTCACAAAAGAATGCAAATGATACTGGCAAGAGTGTTACAAATTTAAAGAATGATTTTGAAAGTTTTTTTAAGAAGGTAGAAGATAGAAACAATAGTAAGATAAGGAAGATCAAAGAAACAAGTGAGACATTAGTTCAGGGAGAGTCAGTAGATGCTACTAGATCTTCCCCTTATGGTAGCAAAACAAAATCAACCTAATTGGTTGATCATGGCCTTAGGGGGAGCATTGGATACAGAGATCAGAATATATCCTACCCCAAAATTCATGGATTGATCTCAAGTGAGCCTAGGTATAAACTTGGCTGACATCATGAAATGTACATCTAAGAGTACAACATTAGCCGACGCATATTTTTTTTTTGCAAGATCTAACAGCTGACTGGACAGTTTTGAGTAAAAGTGAAATTTATGACTTAAACTTGTATAAAGAACCATTTGATGACCTATCTATTTACCATTTGATGAAGATCAAGCTAAGGAGATCAGAGAGAAGATAAATCCAGACTATTCTACATTGGTCGTGCGTGATCGATTGAAGGATAAACTCAAAATTCAGTGTAAGAAAGAGTTACAAGAGGCAAAATACTACTTGGGTTGATGGAGAATTGTTTGCTATGATCAAAATCCTACAGAGACAGATGAAAACTAGATACAGGATACATAAAGACATTGTTGAAAAATACAAAGATACAATTTTTTTCATGGTTGAAACTGATTGTGTATGTTTTGAAGCAGTCATACCCAGAAAGAAATGGTGTTATCCCATGGGTTATGAAGTAAGTTCTGAGGTACTTACCATTCAAGTAGAATATGTTCTTGCATCATAAATTGATACATCAGAGGAAAGAAAGGGAAAATATGAGGAGAAGTCAGCAAAGGTGAGAGAAGAATAGACTAGAGGTCTGAGGAAGAGATAGATTGAGAATCTTGTACATGAATGCGGTGTAAGAATGCGGTGTAAAAGCTGGGTTGACAGAAGAAAAAGTTGGGTTGATAGAAGAAGAACTGAAAGAGGTGAAAAAGAAGATGATAGAAAGATCTCTTGGACTAGAAAGTGGAAGTACTATAGCCCCTCCCACTCATGAGGTAGTTATGGAAGACAGTCCACATCCTCTACAACAAAAAACAACACCAGCATAGAACATTACTTCTACAATTACTAGATCAAGCATGCAGACATCGCCTAAAGAGAAGAGCACAGTAAGAGAAGAGAAGAAAGCATAGAAACACATATGGAAACCTGACTTGAAGATGATAGAGAAGAGAGTAGTAGAACAAGGTAAATTAGTCATAATTGATAAATACTATGATAGGTATGAAGAATTAGACAAGCTTAAGATTGAAAACATTGTGATTGAACATTTACTTACTTTCAAAAAGACACTTTTAGAAATTGAAGGAAGTATACCTATAGACTTATATGGGAGATTGGAGATAAGAAAACATGTAGCACAAATTGAAGATGGTACAATCAGGAACCAAGAAATTGATAACATGATGCCTATGATATTAGTACAAGAAAGGGATAGAATATACAAGGAATTAAAACCTCTGTTAAGGACGAAGGTGAGATTTTTGAAAATCAAGGTGAGGAAGTATGATGAAGTCACTGAGGAAACACATAAGGCACTAGAGAAGATATTGATGTATACTACTTTTGTTAATCCCCCACCTCTTAAGACCACTTTGCCTGCACAATTAGGAATGGGTGAAAGCTCAAAAGTAATAGAGATAACTTCTGAGAAGAGCGGAGTAGATCCACCACCAGATTTCTATTTTTCTAGTGTGGCAGTAACTCTTGACACCTCTCAAGATGAAAAGGACCCTTTTGCAGGGAATATGGACACTTATATAGAAGATGAGGCTGAACACAAAGAGGAAGAAAATCACAAGAAGGAAGAAGAACATACGATAGAATAGAAAAAGGATGAAAATAAATAGGTAAACACATCATCCATCTCATTGTTGGCAAGCAATGATTTAAATGTTGATAGCATGGATGAAGTTGAATTGGTAAAATTGACATTTACTGCTTTGAACAAAGCCAAGGAAAGATTAGAATAGAAAGGAGACAAAAATGCTAAAGTAATTACAAGAGCAATTGATACTGTAAGCAAATTGCTTCCAGTACCTATTGTTTTCTAGCATAAAGATGACATTGAAAATCTAAGAACAACACTTGATGAACTTGATGGGCACTATGAGAATTTATTGAAGGTTGCAGAGGAGAAAGTAGAGAAGACATATTTAGAGAAGAAGTTAACATTTGTTTCCAAGTCTATCACATGGGAATTAGGCATTGTGAAAACACATTTGAAAAATGCAAAGAGTTGCATTGGACATGGGAGAAAATTGTTTAGTTATTGCATGAATCCAATAAGGCATGTTCAGAATGTAGAAGATATTATTTCCAAAGAGAGGGAAACTCTGAATAGTATGATGGATGGTTGTGAAACATCTTCACAATAGATTTAGACAAGGAAGTCACAAGAATTTTGGCTAAACTTAGTGTATTGGATAATGACAAAGGGAGAGTATTGACAAGATTTAATTTGTTGAAGAGCTTTATCACTCCTAAGCTATCCATACTTGAGGTTCATCTCTTAGACTTGGAGAAAGTAATAGATTCACTAAATAAATCTATGCCCACAGACTTGAAAGAAGCTGAGACCACGTCATTTTAACTAAATGACTTAATTCACATTAGCCAAATATTGTTCAAAACATGGAATGCAGAAGTGAAGATCTTGGAAGATTATTTTCAAGATATTCTAAAACTGGTGAGAAAGCACTAAATATTATTATTTTGTATGTACCTTTTTCATTGTTGTCAAAGGGGGAGAAGAGAGAAAAAAAATATAGGAGAAGAGAAGAAAATGGGAGAAGAGACAAGAAGAAGGAGAGAATATAGAGGAGACAATTTTTTTTTGTTGAAACACTTATTCATTTTTTTTGTTAAGTGTTGCCATCAAAGATTGTTGGCAAGTGATCAATTTTTTGTAATGTGATTCACATTTTGGTTATCATTTATGGCAACACATCTGCGTTTCAAATCTATTGTTGTAAAGATAAGTTTTGATGATTCAGAAATTGACTAAGTATAGAAGCAGAGATACAGAAGTGTTTTGGATGTCAAAGATCAAGATCAATGATTTAGGGTAAGAAAGCTTAGAGGAAGATAGTATGGGGTATTTATGACCTCAACCTAAGATTTATTTGGTTTTGGTTAAGTCTACGGTGAGTTAGAAAGAATTGAAGATAGACAGACTGCACCAGAACAACGATATATAGCAGTTGGATAGTAGCAAAGATTGAGGGAGTATGACTTGGACACCAGACTATCAAAGTTGTATTTTGGTTGTTGATAACCTCCACATTGACTATGCAAGAGCACCCATTATGCATTTTATATTTACTATATTAAATGTATTTTGTATTGTAGGCTGACTTTGTAATATTCATATTGGGAGCCGACTTTTTAAAGTTGTGAGATATATATGTGAGATATTTTTGATAAAGATAGATGTTTTTTTTTTGGTTGATGGTTGTGGTGAGTTGGATAAATGATTAAGTGAATAGAGGAGTAGAGCATGATAGAGATCATTGAATAACTATAAAGGAACTATCTAAGCACTAGTGTTGCTTGTTTTGACATTCATGACTTAGAACACTTTGCAACCTGAATCAACTTGTAAAATTTGTAAGCTCAGTTGGCCCCTAACAGGGTGTTGTGAACATTTAATAGGGTTGTAATTACTTTAACAAGAAAATGTACTATGTAATATTCTATTCCTAACAGGGCTAACTGATTAAATGTTTGACTATATTAAGTTGAAGATGATGCAAGACATTAAATCAGTTAATGGTTTGTATTGTCATTGATGTCAACTTGATATCATCTATATGGTCATATACATAATGACAATGACTTTAGAAAATCAATGGAATAATGGTTATTCTTTCATCAATGCATACAAGTCAAGTATTCACTAAGTGACAGACTACACTGACAGAGTGCACACCATCGGTAAATACAGAGATAAAATCACAGTGATGCCCAACGAGCAGAAGACAATGTTTCCTGATGAAGCAGAATCAAAGGATGCCCGATGAGCTAAAAATAGTGTTTCCCGACGAGCAAGATCCAATGATGCCTGACGAATGGAGATCCTGAAGCTAACTGAAGTTACACCGACAGAACTGGCAGTTGTCACCGGTGATGAACTGTAGAATTGACTGACAGAATAGAGAGATCAGAAAATGACAAAATATCTAGCTGGCAGAGCTAAAGGATATAATTAACTGGTTGTTTTATTTGTTTTATTCGACCATAGTTAAGTAAGTGATCAAGAATCAAGAACAAAGAATCAAGAACCTAGAATTAAGGGATATCATGTCTATTTAAGAGACAAGCATAATTCATTCCTGTAAGCAATCAGATACATGGGAGAGTGAACTGATAGAAGTTGCTAAAGAGAAACTGATGAAGGATAAAGTTCATGCAGTCCTGATCAATCAAGCTAAGGGAGAGCTAAAGAATTCTGCAGACACCGACGAATAGAAAAGCACAGCATCATAGAGTAGAAAGAGTTAAATACAAAGGAATTGAATTGATACATTGATCAGAAAGATATTGTAAGTAAATAGATCTGAAAATCTGCAATTCAGTTGCATTAGAAATAGGTCATTTTGTTTCAGTTTAACCATTGAAGCATTAAGTCTCTTAAGAGAGTAGGACTTAACAATCTTTTGTAATTGAGGTATATCCTAACAGATTACCAGAAGGTTGACTCATGATAGTAGCATCGGTCTTACCTAAAGCCTATTGAAAATCTAAGAAGGAGGTTGATTCAAGGATGGTAGTAAGATTAGCATAAAGCCTATTGATAGGCATGAGACTGATTCAAGGATGGTAGCATAGATGTCAGATACTGAGTGAAAACGTATGTATAAAAATCCTCTAACAAGGTCACACTTAACCATGTGTTTGTAACCTTTAACAGGGTTGGCTCCTAACAGGGCTCACTTTAGAAGAGTGAAAATTTGGGGTACCGGTCCCAGTTGTTTTTCCCTTAATAGGGTTTCCACGTTAAAATCCTTGTGTTATATGTGTATGGTTTATTACTTTATTGTTTTACATTCTACATATGCATTTATGGATTGATTGGTATACTCTACATATTTACTGAG
>MU223136.1:2804350-2850678 GCA_018584345.1 Thuja plicata | reverse complement strand
ATTGATCAGAAAGATATTGTAAGTAAATAGATCTAAAAATCTGCAATTCAGTTGCATTAGAAATAGGTCATTTTGTTTCAGTTTAACCATTGAAGCATTAAGTCTCTTAATAGAGTAGGACTTAACAATCTTTTGTAATTGAGGTATATCCTAACAGATCACCAGAAGGTTGACTCATGATAGTAGCATCGGTCTTACCTAAAGCATATTGACAGTCTATGAAGGAGGCTAATTCAAGGATGGTAGTAAGATTAGCATAAATCCTATTGACAGTCATGAGAGTGATTCAAGGATGGTAGCATAGATGCCAAATACTAAGTGACAACCTATGTATAAAAATCCTCTAACAAGGTCGCACTTAACCGTGTGTTTGTAACCTTTAACAGGGTTGGCTCCTGACAGGGCTCACTTCAGAAGAGTGAAAATTTGGGGTACCGGTCCGAGTGGTTTTTCCCTTAATAGGGTTTCCACATTAAAATCCTTTTGTTATATGTGTATGGTTTATTACTTTATTGTTTTACATTCTACATATGCATTTATGGATTGATTGGTATACTCTGCATATTTACTGAGTATCGGTAAATACAGTTGACTGCTTATCGGTTATCAAGGAGAATAAGGACAGACAAGGTAAATCGATAGATATTTATTTGTTTCAAGTATTTCAAAGGCATGCATCTTGTTGGGACTTAATAATTTGAGAATTATTGATTGGTGGATTAAATTTTAAATTTGATAAATCTTTGAGGCCACTGATTCACCCCCCCCCTCTCAGTTATTACTAACATAGGTCTCCTAATAGGGGCATTATACTTTAGTACATGCTTATGGATACCATCCCCACTGGGATTTTCCCTTGGCCAAGGTTTCCTCACAAACAAAATATGGTGTTATGAGTACTGTTTCATTTTCTTATGTTATTTTCTTTACTGCAAGTTTATGGTTAATATTGAAATGGTTGAAGAATTTAATTAATTCCTATAATATTTATTCACCCCCCACCCCCTCAGTATTATCCAATCCTAACACATCTGGTGTGTCTCCTGCAACTATTCCCTCATACTTCTGCAGTAGACTATTTACTTCCTTAGGTACCTCTGTGTGCACTATTTTCTCCTTTGGTGTAAGGACTAGGACATATCCTACATCTGAATCTTGGATATTACTGATCATTTCTTGTTCTTCTACAAGAATGACTAATTGTTTCTTTGGTTTTTCTTGTTGAGGATTAGTATTTGGGAGAAGATTGAACTTGTGACCATTCTGCTTAATCTAATATTTTCTTATGACTCCATCATGTTTGTCTTGAAGATCATACTACCATGGACATCCTAACAAAAGCTGACATACATCCATATCTACAACATCACAAAGGACTATATCATTATAGTCTTTGATGGAAAAATCTACCCAATCTTGTTCATTTATAAGGGTTTGTTGTCATTTTGTCAACCAAGAAACATGGGAGGGATTTGGGTGGGGTACTTTCTCCAATTTAAATTTATCTACCATCTCCCTAGATACAAGATTTTCAGTATAACTAGAGTTAATTACTAACTTGCATGCCTTTCCATTGCTCTTGTAGTTGGTTCTAAAGAAATTATTTCTTTGAGGAGGCTCCACTGGCATAGGTGATTGGATCAGGGTCCTCTTCATCATGAGAAATACTCCTTCTTCTTCAGTACATTCTCTCACACTATCAGCATCATCTTCTTGCACTAGGTTGGCCCTTCTTTCACCTTCATTATTCTGTCTATTTCTACCTAGACACCTATTAGTGTATTCACTTGTTTGATTGCAATTATAGCACTTGAATTATTCATTGTTTCTTCCTCCATTTCTACCCCTATGATTACCTCTTCTACCTTTGTATCCACCCCTTGAACTAATTTCTCCTTGGGTGTTATCCTTATTGGATTCTTCTTGTGGTTTATTGTTCTATCCTCTTCCTCCAAAGTTTCCTCTTCCTCTACCAATCTTACATTTTCCCCTACTACTACGTTCATTTATTCTTCTGAATTTTTCTTCTTCCTATAGTGCCAATTGATAGCACTGATTTACAGTGGTAGGGCTTGTTGGGCTAAGTTCATCTTGAATTGAAATTCTTAATCCTTGCATATATCTAGCAAGCTTTACACACTCTGGTTTAGGAAGCTTGGATTTTATCACCAATTTCTAAAGTTCTTCAGTAAAGGTAGAGATATTGAAATTCTTAATCCTTGCATATATCTAGCAAGCTTTACACACTCTGGTTTAGGAAGCTTGGATTTTATCACCAATTTCTAAAGTTCTTCAGTAAAGGTAGAGATATCCATCTCTTTTTGTCTTAGACTCATCCTCTTCTTATGAATTTGGACTTCATAATCTTTAGGGACATAAGTTTCCCTGAGTAGTGCCACCATTTTATTTCATGTGGTGAGTGGATTCTTTCTTTCTTCATCCTATCATCTTGACTGAAGTTCCACCATGTGAGTGCAGAGCCTTTAAGCTTTGACTTAGCAATCTTCGCCCTCTGGTTTTTAGGGATGTATTCACAATCAAAGAAACTATTTAGGGCATCCACCCAATCCATTATAGCATCTGGATCCATCTTCCCATTATATGTAGGCAACTCAAGCTTGGTATCCATGGTTCTCCTCTCCATAGATTTTTGAGTCTTCATAAGAAGCCTCAGATCTACAGGACATTCATCTTCCTCCTACTCAAGGGGTTCTTCATCACTCCCTTGTTCAACATCTTCAGAGTTTCCACCACTTTCTCTATGAATCTCTTCCCTAAGCTCTTCCATTTGTTGTCTCATCAACTACATCTCAGTGTCTCTTTGTTCATCATGCTTTATCCTTTTCTCTTTGAGGTATCTTACTATCTTTGCATTGATCATCATTGTTGACAACCCTCCATCATCTTCTCCTTCCATGCTATTGGTTTGATTTTGACCTTAAGGATATTTGATGTTCTGATACCACTTGATGCAGATATCTCCTCTATCTAGGAAATTTTTTTATGGTGTGGCCTTATGTGTCTTCTCTACACCCAAATTTGATCAAGAGATTTCTCTACACCTTCAAAAGGGTTCTTGTAGCAACTACAAGACACACTATCCTCGTAGAGGATAGTAATTTTTCTTTCAAGAAAGTAACTTATACTTATTTTTAACATAAAATAGGAACCCATATGTTGTAGGGTATGGAAAGGTTCCAAAAAATTCAAAGGTCTCTACAAGATATGATTTGTAACCCTTAAGAGTGTCTAAGAAATTAGACAATAATTCTAGCTTTAGGCATTCCTTGTTGGTAGCCCTATTGAGCAATTTTTTAGGACTTAGATTAAAAAATTTCTAAAGGACCTATCAAAAAAATATTAGATCTAGACACCCTTTACATAGTTATATCAAACCCTAAAAGAATAGACTCCCAAATAGAAAGGAAAGTACCTAATGCTCACTGTTATAGGAGGCCTAATTAGGCCTAAAAGGGTTGATTTCTTCTAGCAATCTTCATCAGTCGAACTCGTCTGACAAGAAACCATTTGGAATGGTTAAATGGAACCCTTAGAGACCAAAATCCACCATTATATTGAGTTTTTCCACCCCCTAAGTGTTTCTTATGCTTCATTCTTCTCTGACCTGAACCAAGCACATAGAGATGCTTGGCCTAGGGATTGCTAGTAAAAATAGTAGATCCATTCACATTCTCCCCAGCCTCTCTAATCCTATATTAGATTGACCATACTTCCATTTACCTAAGGGACAAGTAATTCCCATGGCGGAAAGGCAAGTTAGGGCATGATCTCTGAAAACTGCCTATCGAGGAAGGGTTTCTATGCACCCGAGAGAGTTTTTCTTATAAATTTTGATCCTGATCTTAGAAATACTTTAACCCAATTAAATATATTCCTTATCTCATCATAAATTTTAATTCCTACACTCATTATCTCCTTTCAATCCATACAAGTCCATACCCATTCAGTTTGAAGACATAATTTAGGGAAAATAGGGAATCTTTATTGATTTCAAAAATAAATTACATCATCCTTGTCTTCCACCTACCTGAAAGGGCTTATGAATACTTTTATCAGTGGATCCAACTACTTTTTGAAGGTTATGACTATTGGGAATCATTTACAACATTTTTAGCAACTTTTTACGAAAGTTTCTTTGACAGCATTTCTAGCAATGAGCAACTTTTTGCATTTCTTGCAAAAGTACATCTTTCCCTTAACAAGACCTAGGTATAAGATCCTAGGGATCATAATTAATGCAAAACATGATAAAAAAAGACTAAGAACACACCTATACTATACTAAACTCAAAACATTCCAAATGACCATAGTCAAAGCCCAAGGTTTATAAAGACACCAAGGGTGACTAGGCCTTACAAAGTGGCTTATTGAAAACTCTTGAAATGATCTTGATGACCCTTAGGCATTTAGGCCCTTGGGTGAATCCATTGAGGGCCCTAAGAAGATTACTTTTTTGAAGAGTGGAGGGAAGGTTCTCTTGCACCACACTTCCACCAACTTATGACGAACCCTAGATCTGAGATATGATGATCAAAATCATATTAGGTAAGACACAATGTATCTAGACACTCATAAAAAAATTCCTTCTACCGCGTCGGTTTTCTCATCAATTTTATCTTGGTAGTTGAGTTATTTCAAAAACCTCTTTTGACACAAAAAGAAACTTCTTGAAGAAGTTGGTGCAGGGAGACCAAGGCCAAGCACCAAGGAAATGAAGGTGCAATAGGGTAACTAATAGATCCTAGGGGTATTTGAAGACAAAATGGCCATCAAGGCTCATTTTATATTGTAATGAGACCAATAATGGTCCTTTGATTATGTTTTGAATAGGTTTGTTAAGTGTATTGGCCATTTTCTAATAAGATCAATATTTTAAGCCATGCTGGCATTGGAGTCTAGAAAGCACTCCTTGGGGTCACTTGTGGATCCTAGAGAAAATGGAGTTGGAAAAGACCTATAAGGTCCATAATGATTTTAATTTGGCCATTAGAGCCATTTAAAAGTTTCAAATTCACTAAAAGTGCCAAAAGTTTTAATATTGCCTTATTGGCAAAATCTGGCCTAATGAGGGCTAGTAATGAGTTTGAGGGCTAGTCAAGGTCTAGATATTATGAATGAATCATAAAAAACCTTTAGAATTTTTTTTTAATAATAAAAATACCATAGGGACAAAATTTGTTGAGTTGACAACTATGTTGTCAACTTGACAACATTAAACCAAAAAGGTAACAGTTGGTTTTCAACTGTCACGGTCAGTTTTGAAGACAGTTTGTGGGTAGTTACTTGATGGTTGTCAAGTTTGGGGATCTATTAGATAGATATCCATGTGAATTTTAGGAGTATGTATAATTTTTTTGTGAGGATAAAAATGTAAAAAATGTTTTGAATCAATATCAATATATTTTTCCTTGCCAACTATTATTCAGGCCGCAGAGACACAGTCACTATGTTTGTGACTTCAAACCTGTTTCATAATGAAATATTGATTGGGAAATGGATTATAATGGAAATATTTTGATTGGTTATGATTTCCATTTAGATAGATTATTTTTTTTTCAAGTTTTGAAGCAAGGAATACAAGTTTATTGCTAACTATTCCTAGACTGTGTTTGCAATCAAGAATTGTCTATTTTGGAGTTTTAATGGATTATTGACTCTCCCACCCTCTATGGTTAATTATACTAGTGGTAGGAGTCTAAATATATTTATTATATCCTTTAATAATGATTTTATTTAAGGGATATGCAAGGTTGTGGAGGAGAGACCACAATTTGGGAGCAAAATGTTGATTGAAGGTCCACTGAATAGCACCAACGATTGTTATGAACACATACTCTTAATGGGGGAGTATTTTAGGAAGGATATTGTGTATTATGGTCCATTTTTATGTTTTACTTCCCTTGGGAGGACATGGAGAGGTTTTCAATATTCCATTTGAGAAAGTTGTCTCCTAGAGACCCTAGAAGTGAGTGTTTGATGCCTAGAAGAATAGGTGAGTGGTTGTAACCCAAAACCTTGATAATATATTGTTTTTAACCATGACCTAAGACTAATTCATGGTTTTGGATCAAGGAATAAAGTCCTTGTATAGATTTATTTGTAAATGGGTGCATTTTAAGCCTATTTGGTTGCTGCAAGGGTAGTGGATCTGGGTGTTGGCCCAAAGTAACATACCCTAGTTTTGGGATATGTTTTGTGGCATTGAAAAGGGTATCTAAACCAGTCAATAGTTTCCTTATTTTTTGGGAAAGTATTGTGTTAAGGGAGTATTACTGGTTTGATAGGGCTCCAAGGCGATTTGGCTCTTGGAGTGAGTTGTGAAGAAACTCTCTTGACCAAACTTGTTGGGCTGGTTAGAGATCTCCTTATTGATCAGGGTATGTTCTAGTATGATATCACACCCACTAAATCAGGTGGTATCAAAGCCTAGGAGTATCCTAGGTTGAGTGGTGGAAGATATTTTTTGGATTTTGAAGATTGAAGGTCCTTTTTTATTCTTAGAGTTGAATTATCCTCTAAGAGTTTTCCAAAGTGGTGGCTTGAAATCTGAAAAATCCTAGATTGATGTGAGAACATGGAAATGAAAATAAGTGAGAGAAAGTTAGCCAAGTTACTGAAAGAGTACTTGGATGAAGTAAGAAAAAGAGGATGAAGAAAATAAGAAAAGATAGAAAGAGAGAAAGGAGAGGGAACAAACGATAAGAGTTCTAGAAAGAGACTTGATAGATGGTGAAGAAAGGTTGAGAATACTTGAAGAGATGCTTAAGGATGCTGCAAGTTGGAACTTAAGGGTAAATAGGAAGATTATATGGCTTGTTTAGAGACTAGTTACAGTAGCAAGGAAGAAGAGACAAGTGGAGGAATAAGAGCGTACTAGGAATGGTACTCTCAAATAATTTGCACTTTGTGATGGAGGGTGTAAAGGCTCATGATGGGGTCTTGGTGGATGTTGGAGAAGACAACATAGAGACAAGTCTAGAGAGGCTTGAGGTTGAGGAACCTGATTTGTGGGAGATATTTTCTGCTATAGTTAAAGAATGGAAAGGTTATGGAGGATTTTTGGAGGCACATGAGGAAGCATACTTCAATGAAGAGATTGAATTTTCAAAGATGGGCCAAGAGGAGGCTCAAAAAGTGATAAAAGTTTCTCCTAGAGTGGAGATCGCACAAGGAGAATCAGAGATATTGGTTGGTTTGATGGTGAGTAAGAATATTGAGCATGAACAAGTATTGTTGACATTTTTGAGGAAGGGAAAACCAATATGCAAGATGAAGATGCATGGAGGAAGGATAGCACAGTTCATGGAGGACCTATATTTGCCAAAGGTCAAGATGAAGGCCTGAATTTTTTTCTGATATTTTTTTTGTTTGCAGGTTTCCAAGAAGAATTGGAAAGATTTTAAAGCTGTAGAGTATGGTGCAGGGGCACCAAGGCCAAGCACCAAGGACATGAAGGTGCAATAGGGTCATTGATAGATAATAGGAGGATTTTAAGACAACATGGCCATCAAGAGTCATTTGATATTGTAATGAGACCAATAATAGTCCTTTCATTATGTTTAATAATGTTTTGATTATGATATTGATCATGTTGTAATAAGATCAATGATGTAAGCCATTAATGGCATTTTGAGGGTTAGAGTGTACCTAGAGGTCACTTGAGGATCCTAGGTGTAGATTTAATTATTTAAATGACCTATAAGGTCCATAATGTTTTTAAGTTGACAAATAGAGCCATTATGTGATGTCAAATGCACAAAAGTGCTAAAACATATAAAATTGCCTAAATTGGCAAAATATAGACTAAAAGGCTTATGTAAGGGTTTAGTAATGGTTTAAGGTCTTAGAGTTAGGATAGGATCCTAAAAGGCCTTTAAAGATTTTTTTTGAAATGATATAAATACAAAGGGATGAAGAGTTGTCGAGTTGACAACTATGTTGTCAACTTGACAACAATAAACTAAAAAGTAACAATCATATAACTGACTGTAGGAAGTTTACATGTCATTGGAAAAATTGGAAGGATATTGGTATTGAGTGTGAGAATTATTTTGGGAGGAGGGGAGTCAGAGGAGTCTTACGAGTTTTTTTTGTTGAAGGAGATCAGTGTAATTAAGTTTTGATCAATAAAAATTGTATTTCTCTGCAAACTGCCTACTCGCTGCCATGAAGATACAATCCTATGCTTGATGTTATTAAACTCTTTATTTAAATAAAAATGTGATTGGGAATGAAGCATAATATTTATGGTTTAATTATTGTTAATTCCTATGAAATCATTATGTATTTTATGAAGTTTAAAGATAAGAATATCACTCATCTTGTTGACTGTTCATAAATAGATTTTGAGTGCAATCAACAATTTATTTTGAATTCTCCATGATGAATTAGAATATCCCATTCAATGTGATTAATGTGACTAGTGGTGAGATTCCAATACACATATTATATGTATCCATATTCGTTTGGTTGCAGGAGAATGCAAGGATTGGAGAAAGATATCTCTGAATGATAGAGGTTATTGAGTGAGGGTGCAAGGTGGTTGGACCAGTTAAGGTTTGAGAGTTCCACAAAAATGAGGGCCAATTTGATGGCATAAAATGTCATTATATGTTAATTTAATTGTTTTGGATCCACTAAGAGGGTCTGAAAGTGTTTGGAAGGGTCTGGATGAGAAAGCCCTAGATTAGAGCACCTAGGAAGGAGGGTTAGGTGATTGGCGTAGTAGATATTGGTAACACCTCTTGTAAGTGTGAAAATACATTTATTTATCTCATGAATCAATTATTTTTAAAGGTTGGGAGGATTGGGAATGAAAGGAGTTGGTAGTTTCTTTGTAATAGGAGGGATAATGAGGGCTAATTGTAGGGCGATGAGGTACTGGTTTGGGCATTTAGTCCATAGGAGAAGTATGTTCTTTTGTGATATGTTATGTAACAATAAAAAGGGTATCTGCATGTGTCTTCATATTTGTGATTTTTTTGGGAAAATTTTGAGTAATCCTTGGAAAATGTGCTGAGTAGGGTTACTAGGGATTAAGGGGTAGAGAGCACCCGGGTAGGGATTGTTGAAAGATCAAGTTGCATTGTTGAATCTAGTGGATGGATTGATGGAAATTGGTATGTTTACAGAGGTGTGGATAATCTGGTGGCATAAGGATTTGATGTGTACTCTGATTGACTTAGGTGTGGATTGGATCCATGGAATGATCCTAATGAAGAATCTTGATGAATTCCCTCACAAACTTATATATTGAAGTCCACCTTAGGCCTCTGCATCAGAATCCTTCTCAAACATATATCTCAATCAATGTGTTGTCAAGTAAGTCCAAAAAATAATATAAATAGCTTCCCACTTTATGAAAATCATCACTGATCCTTTTTTATAAGGAATTCCATCACTTATCTAAAAAAATTCATAGCCTGTTCAAGAACTCTATCTTGTTTACCTGCTTATTCTATTTACACCACTTCTATTCAATTAAACTAGTAGTACCGGTTAAAATTATGGTTCACACTCGTACATATAGTATCTTGATATTGTATACAACTATATCCTATGAGCACTCCATCAAATACTTCATCGATCTAAAACAACAATCAAATCACTTACTGTCTATCACTAATTATTTCAAAAATTACTCGGTTTGAGCCCATTCAAACATAACCAACTTAATTCTCCATATCAAAATTAATGATGGAAAATTATCATCAAAACACATGATATAACCTTCCATAACAATAGAAACATTATAAACATACTGCAACTCATGATTCACTTACACAATATCAAGTAATATATTGAAAACACTAAGTCAAGTAGTTGACATTAATGAAAACCAAATAATTGATTTTCCTATCATCGAATCTATACCAATATTCATCAATGCATCACTTGACATCACTACATCAATTATGCTAACAATGTGTTTGTTGTTACATAGTCTAGTGAAACATTCTAGAAGCTCCATGCTTTTGAGATTATTTTTTCTCTCACCTTTTTTGACACTATTACTCCTCTCATATTTTTTCCTCTTTTTGTTTTTTCCTACTCACAAGTTCTGTGAATTCACCCTCTTCCCCTTCTTGATCAGTCTGATCCAAATGACTCATTTGGATCTCTTTATTGTGTTCATTCAAAGGTGATTTGGAAGGTATGTTATTAGAACAACTGGTAATCTATTCAACGAAGTGTTGTTTGGTATTCCTCATTTTTTGACCTTTATCCTTAATTTTACCCAAGGATAGTTTTTGAGCATTAAGCTTAGGGGAATTATCTTTGTTAACTTTTTCTTGAGCCACTGGAAGGTATTGTGGTTGACAATCGAAGGGTTTATCGTCTACTCTTTTATCATCCTGTTTAGAATGTTGCACTTAAAAATCATCCTCAAAAAGAGGATTAGTAAAGGAGACAAAATTATCCAGGTGATCATTAGAGGTTTCACTCGGGACCTCTTTATCACCATTCCTTTCATTACTTTTATCATTTTGATCAAACTTATTATTACAATTATAGTCAGTATTCCTTTCATTAGCATTGTCATTTTGATCAGTATTATTGTTACATTTATGGACTATTTACCAAATTTCCTTTCATTACATTTATCATTTTGACTCACATTGTTATCATTTTTTCCACTTTTTGTTTGAGGATTAGTTTTATTTGTGGTTACCCCTGAAAAATCTCTTTCAATATTTTTCAATAACGGACAATCCCATATATTATTACCATTAATTTTTCCATGGAAGAAATCCCCTATATTTCCAAGCTTAAAAATTATTCATCTAAAGGTTTCTTCCTCAATTTTTTGCAAAATTTCATCAGGGAACACAATATCAGGATTTAGAGTAACCAAAATGCAGGCATTAAGGTGTGGAAGGGTCACACTGCATTCATCAACTTGAGGAAAAAAATCCATAGGATTAATCATATGTGGTATAAAAGGCCATAATAAGGGTTAAACATTTCTCAATTTGACCCAGAAAGGGGAGGAATGGGAAAGGACCTATTCTGCATTAATTTTTAGGGACTAGGGAATGGCTTTGAACAATATTTTCCCTACATGCCAATACCCCTTATTCAAAACTTATTCTTGCATTCCATGATTTTTTAAGAAGATTAAAAACAAACCCTTTTGAATCATTCGACTAAAGCTAGCAGTAATACCAATTTTCTTCCACAAAAAGTTGTTGAAGCAATCATCCAAAAATTTCCTAGCAGGTAGGAATTTAACATCCATGCAAACAAAAAATACAGCAATGCTTTTCAATATAATTTGTTCGGATTTCATAGCATTTATCATATCACCATTCGGAGAAAGAGTGAGTATCCTAACTCTAGTGATAGGGCCTTACCTTCTTCTCCTCCCTCATTACCTGTGTGTTCTACAAAGGAATCGATTCCATCTCCTCATGAATGTACATCAGTGTTGGAATCTCTTCCTCCATGTTCCACATGTTTTTTGAGAAATTTACCTTCAAAATTTGTAGACTCTGGGAGCATGGTAGAAGAATGGTGTGAAAGAACTTCCTTTTAAGAAGGTTTAACCGTTTCCCTAGATTTATCTAAAATATCTCCATCCTCATACCCATTATTGACCTTCTCCATCCCTTCATTTCCATCATTAACCTCTAATACGGCCATTCAAAAAATCAAATATGGTTGAGGCTCGAACAAGCCAAACCCTAGATGGCATTCACATGATAATGATAAGGCACACACATGCAAAGAAAAAGAGAAATGAAATGAAATGATAAATCGACAAGGAAAAACAAAAATCAAACTCCATACGCAGACTAATAAAAATATGTAAGGTCAAACTGAAGGACTAGAATATGTAAGGTCAAACTGAAGGACTAGAACAAAATAAAAGAAGTAAATTAATTAATGTATCTCTAAAAATCAAGAAAAAAAATTATATACATGCACTAACATGGTATCTTCAAAAAAAGTATTCTCATACACTTTGTAGAAATATGTAATCTTGGATGCCAAGTGCTCAATCTATTTTAACACTAATGAGTTAATGATATATAAATAGTCTATTTGAAATAATCTAGAATTATTGCAAGAGGACATTTGAAATATCTCTATAAAATAAACTAAAGTTCTCATATTTTATATAATAATATTATTAATTTAGTTCACATATAACGAGCTCAATTTATGATTCTTATATGAAATTCAACAAGGTGCACGAAGCAACATCCTCTTTCCGAGGAACAAAATGGAGGGAAACTCCATAAATAGCATCCTCTTGATGAGGAACAAAATGGAGGGAAGATACATATAAGGTAAGTGCACACCAACAATAGGATGGAGGGATACTCCATGATCCTCTTCATAGAATAAGGCAACTATGATTCAGTTAGAGCTTATGGGTCCCCCATAGTTAACCGTGAAAATTGGGCTCCGAATGCAACTTACAAAGAAAATGCAATGAAATGCATATCAATAAATGGTATAAAACCGTAAAATGCCACCATGAACATATAGAAAAATGCTATAAAAGCATAAAATTGCATCTATGTGCATATCAATATTTCAAATAGAAATTGATAGCAATTGATGCTAAATAATGAAAAATGAAGGAAATTGCATAAGATACCTCATAAACCTTCAAAAAAGTCAAGATAGATGTATTGACGACATACTAAGAAACATTAGAGATATTAGTTAGAAACTCCTTTGAACATAAACACAAGTAGAAATATCTCAAATAAAAGAGGAAACATAGTTACTTCCTTGGAAACAACTTTACTTCAAGAGAGTTGTCATTCGTTTGCAAAAAAGCAATATGAAATAGCTAATGTTGTTTTTAATTAGACAAAGGATATAGCTCAGAATATGGGGTAAAATCATTAAGTTTGAATATAGTCATAATGAAAATAGTAAATAAAGTAGGGAACATAGAATGTATTAACATTTAACTGAATGTTAAACATGAGGATAAGCTGGAAGCTTTAAGAAATTAAAATTTTGTTAAAAGGTTACAATAACTAAATTACTATAATAAGAGTCGACATGATTAACTAAGAAAAACGCTAAGATTAATCAATACAGAATGCAATATAGAGGGAATATAATACCAAAGATCTAGAAAAATAAATTTAGCGCAATGTTAATCAATATTTGAATTATTAACAAATGATTTTTAAAAGACAATAAATATGTGTTAAAAATTTAAAATAAGTTGATTTAAGTTATGAATTCAAAACGTCAATTAAACTCTGAAAAGGTTTGTAGAAACACTATATTGAACGTGGAGATGCATCAATTAAATAATTATAATGAACTTGACTTGAAAATGAGATTTAAAGCATATAAATAATGATTTTTTTTAAAAACAAATTATTTTGTTAAAACATTAAATAATTGATTTTAAGTGATAAATATAAAATTAAAACTTTTTGAATTATTAAAATGTTATAAAAATATTGTATTCACATTGAGAATGCACCAATTTAAGCAAATATATTAAAACTTCCTGAAATTGAGAATTGTAGTTAAATAAAAAAATAATTAAATGAATTAGCAATTAATATACTAATGAAATAAGTTAAATACAAAATATTTTATAAAAAAAAAGCTAATAATAACAAACCAAAAATAGAGGAGCAAGAGGATGAAGGCAAAGCTAAGAAGGTGTATACCTATGAAAAGGAGTTACAAGTTAAATGACAAAAAGACCATCAAGAATAGTAAATAGATTGTTAAATATTTGAAGAGGTTAGAGTTTGACCATGAAAGTCTGCAAACTAAACTCATAACCCTTTGTGCAAAGAAGGAAGGAGATGACTACCAAGAAACAAGGAATTTGCGTAATGAAGGAGAGAATGCAGCAAAGAAGGGAGAGAAATAACAAAACAACAATCAAAGGGTTACGTAGGAAGGGTGGAGTGGGCAGAAACTAAGAAAGGATGGAGAAATGAAGTGCAGTGAAGTAGAGAAGGGAGAAGTTGCATGGAGGTAGGAGTAGCTGCAGGGAGGGAAGAAGTAATAAAAGTTGCGTAACAAGGGAGGAAGGGACTGCATAAGAGAAAGCTTGCACAAAGAATGAAGGAGAGAGTGGTTTTGGCTACAAAAGGAAGGAAGGAGGGAATAGAAAAATAGTGATAAGCTACACCAAAGAGTAGACAAAGGTTGCGCAGTGAAAGAAGAGATTTAAACAACATAAAAATAGTGAGTTGCTAAGCTAAAGATTGAGGCTAGGAAATGTGGTATGATGCGCAATACAAAAAACAATGAATTTTTTCAATATGAGATGGATTTAATAATGTATAAAAAACTATATCAAGCCTCCAAGAGTAGTGAAAAATGGTGCAATAGAGCAGCACAAATAGAGAGATGACTATAGATAAAATTAAGTATGCATGCACAGAGAGAATTAAGAATAAATATGAGATATAATATTTGAATCCTACAATAAAAACATGAGAGAATGGAATAGAAATAGGAAATGCTAGTAGAGATATAGAGAGTAGAGATCTATGATAAAAGAGATAGACAAAGAAGATTTAATAACAAAGATATTTCCCAAACTGGAAAATGACATTTGGAAATTTTCTATCGTGAATCTACAAAAATTTTAGCAAACAACCTTGTGTTTCTCTCAAATGTGGGTGAATTTAGCAAAAATTCTCACTAGAAAACTAAATTGGAGGGTTCTGCACAAAACCCAGCTCACAGTTTTTTCAGATTCGCTCTTATTATCCATAATATAGAATGCAAAGAGAAAGAGATACCAACCAAGAAAATAGAGGAAAAGAGAAATTAACAAGAGAGATAAAGATATAAAAGATATGTGAATATACTAGAAAAATTTAAAAAACAAAGATATGCTATGCTAGAAATGGGGAAGATTTAAGTTATACACTACACAATAAAGTTTTAAACAAAGCAATAAATGGTTTGAAACTAAAAGGAGTCATTTTTAATGTTTCCATAAAATATGAATTTATAAAATCCATAGCAAGCTACCTGAAAAAAAAATAACATAGATTTCAAAAGAAAACCAGAGATTAAACCGTACAAGAAAACCGTTAAAGAAAATAGTGATAAGAAAAAAGAGATGCATGCATGCATATAAAAATAGTTTGAGATATAATAATGTAAATCTTGGAAGAACCAAAACTCCAAAGGACAAGTTATTAAAAAAATGATTAGATTAAAACTTGCATGAAATGTGAGAGATATAAATATGTTAAACCTTTTGGTTGCTCAACAGAGGTGAAAAGAAGTGAAGATTGAAATGGGTTTGGCTGAAACCAGCCAAACAAAAAAAAAATCAAATACAACTCTTTGGTGGCAAGCCGACCAAAGAGGATTAAAGTAAATAACAATGCAAAATCTACAACACAAGAGTTAGAAAATGAAAAACATAGATGATGTAGTCATGGAAAGAGTTTCCCCAATGGAGACAATCCAACCACACAACAAGAGTTAACACAAGGGAAAAAATCCACAATATTTCATAAACAACTCAAAAATGAACAACAAACATGCCTCACAGACCTTCATATTATCATCAGCTCAAGATTTACATCTTACATGCCTGGAAACATGCCATGTTAATTCTAAGACAAACATGCATGATTACAATAAGAAAACTAGATCCATACATGATGCTAACCTCTCAAAGCTACCTCCTAAAAATCTCTCCTTTTAAAAGACCCTAAGACTACTAATATATTCAAGACCACAGCCCACAAGTCGGCCATAAAAGATCACATCCTCCAAGAAGAAGAAAATTTGTTACACATATAGGTCAAGATCAAAATATTTAAGAAAAAACTCCCGTGCAAGCATTAAGAGATGTGATCATACAATAAGGTCAGCCTCAATTGTAATACTTAGCTGGCACGATCGCACATAGATATTATGACCGGAAGACCAACAAATAATTAGAAAACACCAAGAACAACCAGGCAACTGAAGAACATAATAGGACTGGAGAAAACTTAAGATATCTTCTCAAAATTAGAATGAAACAAGATGCGATCATAGACAAATGTTCCTCAAGATGTATAGAAAAAACCTGTCAAATAGCATCAGCTAAAACACCAACTAGAGTGACTGCCACCTAAACACCAAAACTGCCCAAATGGAACAAAACAACAAACAAACAAGAAGGGAAATATTTTTGGTTGATGCAAGATTGTCAAGGCCCCAAGGTGTTCTTGCATTAGATACCCGGGGTTAATTAAAAGTGAACCTCTCACTTTGCAAGTGTAGAAGAAATCCACAACTTGAAAAAAAAAAAGATTTCATTTTAACTTTAGGCTTCCCAACCCTCATGGTTAAGAATATGAACCAACACACACAAACTCTCTGCCTCCTCTGATCTAATCTCCACAACCTCTACACCAAATCAAACCAGCTAAAAAATACATAAGAAGAACCAAATAGATCAGAAACATAACTAAAATAAAGATCTGAACTCTTCTTCACAAACCCACTAATCAACTTCAACCACTCATTCTTAAACTCATTAGACATCCAAACACCATTTATCTCTAGTCCATTAGAAATTAGTAAATTAGGAACATCATTAAATTCACCACCCTTATCCTTCAAACATTCCTCCATCTTCATCATCATCAACAAATTTGTCCTCATATCAGTCTTCATCTTCACTCTCAGCATATCCATCCTCGTGCTCAAGTACTCATCTCTCTCAAGGAAATACAATTTCTCTTTCTACATCGGCATCGCAGCACAAGAGAGAATATACTCTTCCACACAAACGATCTGATTAGAATCAACATCAAACTCAAAACCTATTCCAACAAGGTCATCAAATTCAGCCAAAGGAATCTCAATTCCTACTTTAGCAACATCAACCTATTTAATATAAGAAATCTCATTATCATCCTCAATAACAAGACATTCCTCAACTAGATCATCACATCCAAACAATAGATTATGAAATTCACCCATAACCATATCAACCTTGTTGGTTGTATTTCCAGTTTTGAACCATGCTATTAAAATTTTTGAGTTCCTAGTTAGTTTCATGCTTTAAATGTCAAAATCGTGTCTAATGCTATCAAAATTTTCTTTGGAAATATGGTCTCTAAGCCTTAAAAATTCAAGGAAGTGTGTAAAAACCCAATTCCTAGGTCAGTTTTCATGCACATTCAAAAGAAAACCCTAGTTCTTCAAAGTGATTTATATTTCATAGATACATTTTCAGAAGGTTCGAATCACTTAAGTCATGTGTCTATTTTCATGTTTCATTCTTAAGTCGCGATGTCTCTTTAAGCCTTGAGAATATTCCATAGTACTTAGAGACTTAGGGAAATGCTTTGGTTGCATTACCGCGAAGAGAAAAGAATATGCTTTTAGTGTTAAGGAGATTTCACGTGGGCCGTTGATGAAGATCCTGATCTTGTGGTGTGTGGAAAGTCTCATTTAGAACCCAGAGTTAATAAAATCCATTGGAGACTTTGAGATCATTCAGTCGTATAGTATATTAAAAAAATCAGAGTTAGCTGCTGGGTTAAAGTTTTCAGACAGTCACATGATCACGAAATGAAATAAGAGTTAAGTCAAATTTAATGAGATTAAGCGATAAAAGTTTATCTAAGAAATAATCTAGCGGTGAGTGTGAAGTCTTGAAATAAACTCTTCAGTTAAGAAATCTTTAAGCGACTTAGAGTTTCTTCACTCATGGTGTCTCAAAAATATACCAAGGTTAAGAGATGAGTTAAATGCATTCATTCGCGAGATCTCTAATGAAAGAAAGGGTTAAGTTAAAAGTTGTGACATAAAGTGACTATCGTCTGATTCAAGATTGATCCTGTGGCCAGCATTAAGTCGCTAGAGAAAATTTTAGATTAATGAAAGATTAAGAGATCTAGAAACTACCGTCTGATTAGAAGAAGATCCAAAGGCTGGCATTCAATCTTATTATAAACCTTGAGTCAGATAATTCATTCAATGTAAAATGATATCTAGTTAGTCATGAAGTATAAATAAGAAATATGGTTGATAAAGATTGAATAAAGCTCAGTTCAAGTTATAGCGAGAAGATCTGAATCATGAAAGAGAAAAGATCTAGTGGATAGCGTGAAGTCTCTAATAAAACAAATAGTCAAAGAAAGTTCAGTGATTCAGCGGTAGGGATGCAAATATTGAGACGTAGCTAATTCATTCAGAGATCTGAGGTCTACGTAAAGTCTCAATGTAAACTCAAGGTTAGGAAATTCATCTCGCGACTTGGAGATATCTCTAGTCACAATGTCTCAAGATAAATGGTAGTTAACTTCAAAGCTAATGAGATTAAACATGAACTGTTGGATAAAAGCTGATCTAAAGGTAGTCGCAAAGTCTCAGATCAAATGAAGAAAGTACAAAATAGATATGAGATTTCACTCAAACCATCTGATTAAAAGAAGATCTAGCAGTGGTTGTGTACTCTCAAAAGAAACTCAAGGTTAGTGAAATATTAAAGCGACTTTAATTTTTCACAGTCGCATAGTATCTAAAGGAACTAAAGGTTTAAGCAAGAGTTATTTAAAGCCTTCGTTGCGGAGTCTCAAAAGGAAATCTAAGTTAAGTGATTTCTTTCAGCAATTAAGAGATGAACATTGATCAATATGTTGATCGTGTGGTGATCGTTAAGCCTCAGAACAAAACTAGAGTTAAAGATAACTCTTAGTGACAAGGAGATCATATAGTTATTTATTCGCTGAAGGAAACTAAAGAAAGAATGAGGTAAAGTATAAGGTTTTCTTCCATGCAATGTTGTACAGTTATCAGCCAATTAGAACATAGGGATTATGACAACATATTTAAAGAGTTGCTGAGTTGTGATAAATGAGCCAATCATGTCAAATCTTGATCCTGTTTTGAATATAATAAGGTTTTTAATGAAAAATCACTCATTTAAAATTGATCACTTGTCAGTTTCAAATGCCACGGCTAGGAAGAAAAATTGACATCACAACATATAGAAGTAATGATAGAAGTGAATTAATTGCAAATCCATTATTTCAAAATGATATTTGTGCATTGATTTCTCTGAATAAGTAGGAATTACCATTGTTCATTTCATTTCACCAAGAGTTTCATTTTTCAGAGAAAAATTTGCATAAGTGGTAAGTGTTTTTAAGAGAACAAAGTTATCCAGATTTGTAGAGTGAAGAAAGAGATTTGATCAGTTGCAATTCAGAATAGACAAGATGAGTAGAGAAGTGAGAATTGCCTCAACTAGTGGGAAGAGCGGAGATGGTGATGATGATCTCAAGGGAAAGAGAAATTACTCAGAGGAGTTCATATCTCTCATTCTAGGATGTAATCAGGGAAAAAAGGTAAATGACGAATACCTTGGTGATCATTTTTCTTACATTAGAGATGCAAAAATGCCTATTTGTTCAGGCTATCATTTGATTAACTACTTCCATAAGAATAGTAAGGGTCCCGTGCCTGTGTCAAACCCTTGGACAATAGCGTTAGAAAAACTAATAGTTCCTAATGTGTTTGTGGATGTGGATTTGTTTTTGGAAATAGCTAGTAGATATGATACAATCTCAAAGACAACTAAGAAAGATAATGACACAATTATAGTAACCCTTGATAGGGAATCATTCATGAAAGCATTTAATATATATATCCCCTACAAAATTGAGATGAATCTTAAAGCCTTAGCTGCTAGACATACTAGGGAAGTCGGTATTGTAGCCAAATTGATTAAGGCCCATGTGCTGAAAGGAACTAGAAACTATATAGCACCTATTCCTAGTTATAATGCACCCTATTTCTACAAGGAACTCACAGTCTACATGAAGTACATTTCCTACGCCCTATGTATAGTTTTAGGGGTTGATAGTGGAAGAGAGAGTATCCTCTAATATGATAATGATAATTATGGATTTACAAAGTCCCTATGTCAGTACCGATTATGATTACATTCAATATTTAATTGATAGAATGCATCAAAGGTTCATGGACATTCAAAAGAAGGAAGGAAGCCCTAAATTCCTACATTATTATTTTCTCATGCATTTAATTTTGTTCTACAATTTTAATATCATGGACTTTCCCAATCTGATGCCTAAAAGATTTTATCACGATCAAGCCAACCCTGTGCAACTTTTGTTGAGGGTATGGAATTACACATCCAGGGAGAATGAGTTTTTTGCTTTCAAGAACTGGGTAGTATAACCCCTATTGAGAAATTTAGGAGTTAACATGATTAGGCTTCCAATTAAGGTATTACAACTCCCGAGGCCCTACAAATTTGTTGATAAATGGAATGGAGATCACAACTAGGGAGACTTTTATTATCATCAGAATTTCACTCTGATTATATTTTATGGTTTCTCCCAACCACCACACATCTTACCATACAGAGTACCACCAAGAATTTCTATCATGGAGTTCATATGGCAACTCATGCTGACAGATAAGGAGCATTTGGCTCCACACATAAAAGGAACATTCACACCTAGGCATTTTATTTATTTTGATTTTACAATTGGTAAGAGGTCCTATGATTTAGTGAGTAGGTGGTTAAGCCACTTTAGAATGAATGTATAATTATACAGATATGTGGATATAGAGGGATTTATATCTAGTTCCAAAAGACTCCTGACACCCACTATTCCTGATACTAAGGTTCATGAGCAATGTGAAAAGGAGGACCTTATCAGGAACATCTTTGAAGATGATGAAAATATACATACAACAACAAAGTACCAATAATTAATGGATTTAGAGTAGAAGATCAAGAAAAAAGTGATCCCATTTGGAGGATATTTCCCTGGTTTGCCTTATCTACAAATATTAGATAAGATGATTGAATCCTATGGTACACTGTGTAGCAAAATGGAAGAACAAATTGAGGATACGAACAGAGGTCCTAATAAAAAATCATCCTCGGAGTAGAGTGATAGTAGTTATTCAGTACACACCCCACCACCAATCGATCAGCCACCTCATACTGAGGAAAACATAATTGACCTGACACAAGGACATGAGGTTGAGGTAGTTGTTGAACCTCCAAAGAAAAATCAAAAGGTGGAAATAGGGGAGCCTTCTGTTGTCAAGACACAGAAGAGGAAAAAAGGAAAAATTGAGTGCACTATTCACTAGGACAAGAGCCTATGATCACAAATTGAGAAAGGTCGTAAAAGAAGGAAAAAATAAAAGAGAAGACATAGATGATAATGTTGAGATGCCTCTCTTATTGTGTCAAGATGAAAGTGAATTACAGTAGGAAGAATTATTGAAAGATGATGAATTCATAAAGACTAAATAATTCAAGGACTTCCTTATTTGGGCCAAACAACAAAAAGTGGGGGCACAAATACTACTAGAAGGAGGAGAAGTAATCAGAAGTGAGGCCTTACAATATCACCAAGAATATGATCTAGAATATGAGAACATGACCCCTGATGAAGCTAGACAATTAGTGAAGTCTAGTGGCATGTTACTAGTAGAGGGATGGGACCTCGCTTCAGCCTTCATCATTGACCAAATCAGAAGGCAGCCAGAAATCAAATTCTCAACAGAGACACAAGTGGGAAAGATGATTAAAGGGTGTGGTTACAATGCAAAATCTTAGACTCTAGCTATGTGGGCTCTAGCTCCAAAAAACTAGAAGCCATCATTGATAAATGTAAAATATAAGATGGAAGGGGACAAAATCATCTGGTTTGTTCACAATATAGGGGATCTAGAGATTTCACAAGCCCTAAGTCACTTTTCTCACCTAAATGAAGCAAAAAATGTACAAATGTCAAATAGGTATCAAAATCTATTTGATGAGACAACTCTTGTTCTAAAAGACAGAGAAATGGGATTAATAAATATCAATGCTTTGGAAAAATAATAGTAGAGTTAACTCAAAGCTACAAGAGATCCCTGAAGTTGTTCCTGATGAACCCAAATGGGCTGAAGATGCACTTGTACAAATAATTGATGCAGGAGATGCTAAGAAGGAAACAGGATAGAAATATATAGAGAAGAATAATGTGGTTTTAGAAGCCTTTTTGAATATTTTGTAGCATAAAATTAATATTTTAAAACATAAAGCTAACTTAGCGCATGGAGCCTACAACAAGTTTCCTAACCTACAAATTGAGGTAACCAATTTTGTTTTAATATTTTAGAGATTAGCAGTCCTACAGCCACTTAGGGTAGACTTACAAGAAGTTGTAACACAATTGGGTGATGAAATTGAGCAAATTGGGGTAACCGTGTACTTCTTCAAGGGTAAGGAAAATCAGATAGAGGCTAGATTAAATATGTTTGGATCTGATTAAAACAAGTTTAATCCTTCAATAAGGTCAAAGGACAATTAGATCAAACCACTGGAGGTATGGAGAAATGAATTTGATTTATTACTACCTAGTAAAGAGGCATTTATTACTGACAAAAATGAATTAGATATTGAAAGGTTTAATAGAACCTTGGATGAGGCATTTAAAGCCGAAAAACATTTCAATAAATTTGTGACAGATGTTAAAAGCATAACATATGCTAGATGGGAGAGGAAAAAGGCACAATTATAAATCATTCAGAGCTTTAATTGGCATGCAGAGGAAGATGTAGCAGCATGGGATGTTCTCACAAAGCCCAAGAAAAAGAAGCTTGTGACAGCTGACCTTGATATCATGGATGAAGAGTAGAAGGACACCTAACACCTGATCTTTGAGCATAGGGAGGTTATTCATTTGAAATATTAGTGTATGTTTTCCTTTAATGGTGGTCACTAAATCTCACAATAACTATTGGAGGATATCCAAAATATATTCAGACAGAGGTGCTAGCTAGCAAGAGATTTAAAGATCTAATTTGATTGTATTCCTATTTTATCCTTCCACCGCTTGGATTCTTATTATCTTTTGTCTTCTTCTATCTTTTAGGGTTAGGTTTTAAACCATCAAAAGCTTGTTGCATCCTTGGTCTTTAAGGATTCCAAGATGGTTTAGACTATTTATATAGCATTTATCATTTTGTAAGAGACGATGAGAGGTGAAATATAATTGCAAGCCAGACTACTCAATTTTGTCTGAGTTTCTGTGCTTATTGTCTATTCAATGTATTTGAAGTAGTAACAATATTAATAAAATACATTGCATTTTCTATTCTATATCTTTTGTTGTCTCTTTATATTTATTTTCTAGCTCTTCTATGTTTAATTTGAAAGGCATTTTAGATATACCAATTACAAGGTGATTATGCAGTTTCTTGTGAGTTCCGTTAAGGAAGGATTAATTCTTATAGGTGATCCCAGAGAGATAAGAATTACTATTAGGATCTGATAACAGGGGTGTGGGAGTGAAAGGATAGTATGTAAGGCATTCTATCTAAATTGCATGTATTTTCATTGATCAGTTTATTGTGGATTTACATTTGATATTGACTATTTGCCTAAGGATTAGGCACTGGTTTAGGGTTTGGAAAGTAGTTAGTAATCATCCAATATTTAAATAAAATCAATCATTTACACTTCATTTATAAAGAATATATGTGTTTTAAGCAATTGTATTAAGAATATAGTTCAGTTTGTTGATTACTTAAAGAGAGAATCACTAGGTTAACCCTCCCAAGTTCAGAGAACTACAAAAGGAAGAGGAATGAGAATCCTTATCTCACTGATGTGTATTATTGTCAAGATCATAATTTGGCTCATAATTCTTTGTATTCAGTTAACCATTGTTATTTGCAAGGTATTTCATCAATTGATACAGTAAAATACAACTAGCCAATCAGTGAAAACCCTAATTTCCACTATCAGAGATACTGAGAATTAGTAATCATTTGAAGGTACACCTTCTTGAGCTTGTGGATCTCAAAGTAGAAGGAGGAATTATTCCTCATCAATTAGGATTTATCTTTCATGAGTTAAATTGGAAATATAAAGAGTAAGCATTCACATTGTTTTAAGAAACTGCAAGAAAAATCCCTAACATACCTTATCCTCAAAAATCTTAGTCAAATAATTCACAAGTGTACATACCTCATCAAAATTAACCTCAATCTCAATAGTAACCCTAGCTTTCCTTTTCCTCCTTTGAAAATTTGTTCTCACATGACAAACAATCTACCTCATTACTAATAGATGCCAACTCAACCTCTTCTACTCCTCAGTATCTTGTTTACACTCACTCTCAGGTTCAGGATTCCTCCTCAAACAAACCAAAGAATTACAAATCTCATACCTCAACTCAATCCTAAGGTCTTCAAACACTTACTTTAGACTTTTAGGGTTCATCCTATTTAATGACTTCTCTCCCTTCACAAGGTTCAACTCTCTCTACTTGGTGATCTGAGTGCAAGATCTGAATTACCTCTCACTCAACAATCTAAAGAACATGCTCTCAACCTACCTCAAACTAGAAATATGTCCACCAATAGGATGTCTCAAGGAACTCAACCAAATCCAAGCTTCACAATTATAAAAATTAGTCTTTGATCCATCCTTGCACAAATCCTCTTCCTCCGTAGCTCAGATATACATTTTGTCTTCCAACAAAAGCATTTCACGGGATCATGATATCAGTAATAAACAAAAAAACCATCACACAATCTGATAAACTCATATCAAGACAACAATTCAACCTTCCACAATAATTTCCTCCAACCACTCTTACACAATTCCTTCATTAATGTGAGCCAGATCTAGTCTCTTCCACCTCACAAGCAAAGCCCTAAGAACTTTGCAAGTCCAAGATTTCATATCACTTCCATCACAAGATCAAAACTTGCTCTTATACCACCTGATGAAGTCATAGAAAGGGTTTCCCCAATGGAGATAGTCCAACCATGCAGAAAGAGTTAACACGATGGAAACAATCCACAACATTTCATAAACAACTCAAAAATGAATAAAAAATATGCCTTGGATGCCTTCATATTATCATCAACTCAAAATTTACATGTTACATTCCTAGCAACATGCTAGGTTCACTGTGAGGAAAACATGCCTGACTACAATCAGAAAACCTAGATCTATACTAGATGCTAACCTCTTGAAGCTACCTACTAAAAATATCTCCTCTCAAAAGACCCTAAGACTACTAATATATACAAGACCACAACCCACAATTTGGCCAGAAAACATCACATCCTCCAAGAAGCAGAAAATGTGTTACATATATAGGTTAGGACCCAAATCATTATGAACAACCTCTAATGCAATCATTAAGATAAGTAATTGTATAATAAGGTTGGCTCAGATATAATAATGATCTAGCATGATCACGCACCAAGATTATGACTGTAAGATCATCAAAATGATCAAAAAATACCTAGACTAACTGGGCAACTGAAGAATAAAATAGGACCGGACCAAACATAATATATATTCTCCAAAATAGAATGATACAAGAATATATTATAGAAAAATGTTCCCCAAGATGTTTATAAAAAAACCATCAAATTGCATCAGCTAAAACGCCAACTGGAGTGACCACCACCTACAAAATAAACAATGCCCAACTAGAATAGAAAAACAAAAAAACAAGAAGGGAAATATTTTTGGTTGATGCAAGATTTTAAAAATCCCAAGATGCTCTTGCATCAATAGAGAAGACTAATCTCAAATATATATAAAAACTTGTTAGGGTGACATCAATTAAGGTGAATTTTACAAAGAAAGGCTCACTACTTGGAAGAAGGCTCACTGCCTAGAAGAAGGCTCACTACCTAGATGAAGAAGAATAAAATAGAAAAAAAATTAGTTCACTAATGCACTTCTATAACTCAACTAAATGATCTTTAGATAGCTTCATCTCACTAATTTTGGTAGCTAACACATGAAATTCCACACTACACAATACCACACTTCACACGAACATATACAAATAGGGAGGTAGATCCTCTTTCATACATCATCATCAGATGTGAACACACTTTCACATAACTCTCAGAAGTATACACATATGCCACATAATTTCCTTGACCATTTATTTGTTACTTATATCACCCTCACACTAATACAATCTCCTAATTTTAGTTAAGCATATTAACTTAACAAAATTCAAATTAGGTTGGCACCTAAAATTCCCATGGTGGAAAGGAATGAGAAGGGGACCATTGAAACATTTCTTATTGGGACAAAAATAAATATTATACATGATACATTTCATCTTGCATTCACCAAAGATCTTATTTAAAGTGTAAACACCCAAGATTAGCCAAATCTAGAGTAAGAACACAATCAAACTTTGAAACCATGCCTCTAAAACTCAAAATCATGAACTAGTTGAAATCAATGAAGCTAAGGGCATTAAAATCTCAGTTCCAAAACCATGACACCATTAACCATCATGTGGAGAAATGTGGAACATGCATTTTACACAGGAAACTTAGTCAACCATTACAACACCTAGATAAACATTAATTCCACTAAGTTGTGATCTTAAGCACAAAAAATTGAATCCAACATCTTCAAACACTACTCAATAATATACCAAAATTGCATAAATATATTTTCAATATGAAAAATATGCAAAGAAAAAAAATTAGTGTACTGGAAAAGAAAATCAATGTCATCTGCAATAATCAGTCACTGGTGACAACAAGAATATGTTGACATCAATGACAATTTCTCAATTTCAACCAAAAAATCATTTTTCTCAAACCTACAATAATATCACCATTTTACATTGATGAAAACATAGTGAAAAAAATAGAAAAAACAACTCTCATATTGCAAATCTCTCTCACTATGTAAAACTCCCCCTTTGATATCAATGGAAAAAGCTAGTTTCATAAACTAGTTACTCATTGTGCTCAATAAATACATGTTAGCTCACAATTGCACTTAGCTCCCCCTAAGAGGAAGCCTCCACCATTAGTCTAGATTTAAGATTATACATGAAGTCTACTTGACTAATGCATCTCCATATTTATTTAGTTCTGGAAAGAAGGGGAAAAAATCCACAATCTCTCCCAGAGATACTCAAAAGTATCCTTAGAAATAACTTTGGTAAAGATATCAATAGTCTATTCTTTTTAGGTACATATTCAAGATTCACCTCATTCTCCTAAAATTTCTCTCTCAAAAAGTGATATTAGATTGATATGTGTTTTGTCCTTGAATGCACTACCAGATTCTTTGAAATATTTATTACATTGGTATTATCACAAAAGATAGAAATGGGCTTGTCAAATTTTATTCCAATATCTTTCAAGGTTTATTTCATTGATAATGCATGTGTATAGTAAGATGGAACATAAATATATTCAACTTCAATGGTACACAAAGATATTGAATCATGTTTCTTAATTGACCAAGCAACTAACAGGGGTCCAAGAAAAAATGCACCCCACTTGTACATTTCATGTCATCCACACAACTATCCCAATCTATATCAATATAAGTGATTAGAGTAAAGTCAAATTTCCTACGATATTATAATCTGTAGTTTTTTGTGCCTGACAAGTATTTAATTTTTTTTCATAGTAGAAACATGTTTTTCGTTGGGATCTTTTTGAAATATAGCTACAAGGAAAACACAATTCTTGATATGTGGTCTTATAGTAGTCAATTATAGTAACCCTTTAATCGTTGATTTGTATCTACTCTCATCAGTCTTATTAGATTCAACATCTTTTCTCAAGTTACTGCTACTAGCCATAGGTGCACATATCATTTTAGCATTTTCCTTTCCAAACTTCCTTAACATTTCCATGGAATAATTTGATTGTGAAATAAAGATACCTTCATTTTTCTTATTACTGTGTAATCCAAGAAAGAAATTAAATTCTCCAATCATAAAAATTTTAAATTCATCTTGCATCTCTTCAGGTATCTTATTACACGTATCATCATTTTCTCCAAATATTATATCATCCACATAAAAAAGTACAATTAAATTTTAATTTCCTTTATCTTTAAAATAAATATTGTTTTTATTAGTACCTTTTTAAAATCCTCACTTCAATAATTATCTATAAAGGTTTGCATACCAAACTCTAGGAGCTTTTTTTAGTCCATACAATGCCTTATTCAATTTCTAAATTATATCTAGTGTATCTATTAGCTTGAATTATTTCAATTTATCTATGTATACTTGTTTCCATTGTCCATTTAGGATGGTATATTTCACATCCATATAATAAACCTTAAAGACCCTATGTGCTGACAAAGACAAATATATTAGGATCACCTCCATTCTTTCCACGGGAGCATGAGTCTCCTCAAAATTAATTTCTTCCACCTGTGTGTAGCATTTACATACAAGTCTTGATTTATTTTTCGCTATGTGTCCATATTCATCCTATTTTTCAGAAATACCCATTTAGTTCCTATCACATTCGTACCAACTAGCCTTGGGAAAAATTCCCAAGTCTTATTTTTCTCAATCTGATCTAGCTCTTCTTTCATTCCTCTCATCTAATACTAATCATTGCAATCTTCTTTCACTTTCTTTGGTTTTATTTCTCAAATTAAGAATAAGTTCCCATGTTCTTCAGTAGCTTTACTTATTGTGATGAAACATCTATTCTTGTCGCCAATCACCTATTTATCTAAATGATTATTTTGCACATACCCAAGAGTTTTAGGAGAAATTGTCAGAGCCTCTTCTACATCAATTTGCACTTTTCTTTCTTCAGCCTTATCTTCATCTTCTTTTCTAGTTGACTATTTTGATTCATATCCAGCTTCAACTTCTATATCCTTTCGGAATTTCTTCATCAACCTTCACATTAGTGCTTTAAAATATCCTACCTAGCCTCTTGTTGTAACATCTATAATCTTTTCTTTTAGTAGATTATCCAAGGAATATACCTTCATCATATCTAGTATAAAACTTTTCCAAGCTTTCTTCATCTTTTCTAATATAGCAATTACTTCCAAATGCTTTCAAATATTTCATAGAAGGATTCCTTCCATTCCATAGCTCATAACATGCCTTTTTGAATTTTATTCTATAATACACTCTATTAAGTATGTATATTACAATTTTTATTGCCTCTCTCAAGTAGATTTTTGTAGATTTGCTTCCTTTACCATTGTTCTAGCGACTTCCTGAATTGTTTATCTCTTTCTCTCAACCACACCATTTCGGTTTGGAATTCTATTAGCAGACAAGTGCCTCTTTATCTTAGGATTCTCATAGAAAATATAAAACTCATCAGAAGTAAAATCTCCTCCTCTATTATATCTTAACCATTTGATTCTCATGTCTATCTCATTCTCAACCCTAGTCTTCAATATCTTAAACTTTTCTAGAGCTTCTAATTTTTCTTTTAAGAAATTAACGCAAGTCATTCTAGAATAATCATCAAATAAAAGAATGATATACCTATCAATTTTTTGACTTATTTTCCTAGTTAGACCATAGAGATAAATGTCCACTATTTCTAACAGCTCGGTAGAAGACTGTGTTAGAGTAATAAGTTAATTGACTTATTAATTAAATCATTTTAATTTAATTATTAAAGACACTTATTATCTCTAGTTCACTTAAGCTAAACTTTAGGCATATAATAATTAGTTCTTTACTAATTATTATCATGCAACCTAGGTTTCTCCTTTTTTTAGGGTTTTGATTACATTTTATAGGGTTGGATCTCTTTGTATTTGAAAATCAATTCCAATTAATCTTGAATCATTTTGTATTATGTATTATATTATTGAATCAATTGAGAATGTTTCTTCTTTCACAGATCTATTATTTCTGACCTCCATAGCTTTTGCTTATCTCTTTCTGTGATAGGTGTTTGCATGCAGGTGATTCTTGGGATTTGTACGATTGATAGTTTTTCATCAACTCCAATATGGTATCAGATCTCTAGATATTCATCCCCTATTCTCTTCATGAGATATTTGGCCTTATTCTTCAGATTTTTGGTTTCAAGAGGTTTTTTCTTCACATTTTTGTGAATATAGGGGAGTTATTTTTCAGAGTACTTTGTGCACAAACTGACCTCAGAGTTGCGTCTGGAAGGCCCAAAAACTCCTAGTTTCATATGAGGCTCATCCAATTTGGACACAGTTGAAATATGGGCCCTCTTTTTTGCATGCATGACCTTGGCATGCTTTTCAAGGCAAAAAAATATCTCAGTTTTCATGCCACCTCCGTTTCCATGTCACCTCAAAATTAATGCCACCGAAGTGGTATAATTTTTATTTTCTCTTGGTAACTCCGCCAAATTTGGCTGAAAATTTAGCAATCCGCCAGATTTATTGGGGATCTGCCAGATTTAGTAGATATTTTTTTGGGGTTCTTATTATTTTGGAGAATTCATTGATTTTTTTCTCATATCTTGAGCAAACAGAGGCATTTTTTCCAAATGAGATATCGCCAAAAAGCTAGTTTTGAGCCTGATATGATTTTCTAGGTTTGGTTTCCTGATTTTATCGTCTTGTAGGGTTTTAGACCAGTCAGAGTTAGGGCTCCTTTTTTCACTCTAAGAGCTATATCTTTCTCATTTGGGCTCCAATTTCCCACTTCCCCACATAATTTGAAAGATGGTTCAGTGCTCTTCCTTATTTTATGGGTCTTATCATCCAAACTCTTCTCTAGGTAAATTTTATTTAGGTTTTTCTTTTTCCTTTTTACAATCTACTAAATATCTTGGATGTTTCTGGTCCTAGGATCATTTTCCTTGCATGGGATGACTTACTTTTAGTTGTTACTCTGTTTCATATATCTTTTTGTCATTCTTGAGCATTGTAGACATCTATTTTTGTAGCTTTTCTTGTTTGCAAATACACTAGGATGAAGTGCCATCTGATGCATGCTTGGGATCTTGAACATTTTTGTTTATGTTTGTACTCGCACTACCTTATAAAGTGTCATGGGGGGTCAGATTTACCTTTTTCAAGTGAGGTTTTCTTCCACAAAATTATCCTTATGAGGTACTTTCAAGAGAGTGTTTCCTCCATGACACCATCATTTATATGTGCTTGTACTTTCTATTGGACTTTATATGTTCCTGGTTCTTCATCATGCAATTATTCTTTGTAGTCTGGTTCAATGTATGCATCATGCCTCTGCCTCCTAGCCATTATTGGGGGTATCTCCTTTTGGTTCTAATGCTTCCTTGGTTTAATGGATTGATCTATGTATTTAGCATATTATCCTACGTACTAGGTAGATGTAGTGGCTGGGTACCTACGCATTTTGGTGAGATCGATCATTTTGTAGACCTTATGGAAAGACATATTATCAATTACTGCCAAACACTTAGTCATTCATATGGTTATAGTGTTAACCGAGCTAAGTAGTTAGAGTGTCAACTGAGTTGACAGTATCTACCAAGTTGCAGTGTCAACCGAGTAGTAAGTTCCAAGTTGCGTCTTCCGAGTCACCAATGTTAACCGAGTTGCATACCATCTCCAAGTGATCAATATGGATTGAGCACCCAGTGTCAACTAAGTTCTAGATTTTCCAAGTTCACTGTGTTTCTTGAGAGTCAATATATCACTTGAGTGGATTACTGGACCCATGTATCATCATTGAGTTAACTTGTTGAATATTGTTTGAAACCATTTGATATGATTGTAGCCAACTTATAGAGGTAATTGATTTGGATAGGTATATATGTGAGACACTTTTTTTATCCAAATCATCAATCAATCATCATAACAACAACATTGAATATATGTATAGATGCGAATATGAAGAAGCAGATTGATTAGAAGGCTACAACAGTATAAAGGAATAGCATAGAATCATCTATCACATTTAGGTGATCAGTACTACATCAAAGGATCTTGTTCAGAAAATCATATTTTCTCAGTAGATCATTCACTGGTACATACCAACAGGTGTATCAAGTCAAATCCTTTAACAGGGTGGACCTAACAGTCCTTCACAAATCTCCTAACATAGTGCATACTTAATTGTATTGTATCAATCCTTTCACAAGGTGGACCCAATATTCCTTATTCCTCCTAACAGGGAAGATCATCAGAAGTGAGTAGTTGTAAGCCTTAACAAGCCAAATTTATTACTACAGTTCTAAAGCTTGTGGGTATCATCCCCACCCCAATTTTACTTTCTATTTTGAAGGTTTCTAGGTCACCAAATCTTGTGTCAAATGTTATGAATTTTTATTTCTTTTGTGTTCCATGCATGCAATTAAATTAGACAATCTAATAAAGGATAAAGTGAAGAATTTTTATTGGTTCCTAATTCACCCCCCTCTCAGTCACCTAGCCTATAATATATTTCTAACAATTGGTATCATAGAAAAGGTTCTCTTATCATAATTTTAAACAACTTGAGCAAAGATCAGAGGCAATGTAAATATACAGACTAGAGAAAGCCATAAAAAATGAAAAGATAGATCTACAAGTGGCCATGGATCAAATTAGAAAACTCAAGGAGCATCTCTCTCATTCCCTGAAAAGAAGAAAAGAATTAGCAATGCAAATGAATGAAAAAGGTTACATAGAAGAAAGAATTGAATATTTTTGCAAAGAAAGAAGTTTTGAAGAAATTGATGCAACCATTGAAGACCTACTTGCAAAGAATCTCACTTTACGTGAAGAAGTTAGAAATTCATTCAGTCAGAATATGTGAAGTCATGGAACAAAAGAACCAAGTAGAAAATGACAATTAAATAGAACAAAAGAGAAGAGATTGCTAAGTAAAAGATTAGAGGAAAAACAAAATGAAATCCATCATTTGTCACTTCAGCAAGAAGATATGATAAATCAACTCAATAGTGCAAATCAAGAAGTTATCAATCTGAGGACTGAAAATGAAAGACTGAAAAATGATCTCAACACTGAAAAGAAAACCAATGAGAGGATGATGAATTCACAAGAAAGCATGAATCAATTGACAGAGAAAACTAAATTCATACATCATGGAAAGACTGGATTAGGTTATGCTGAACAAGGTGAATCCTCACAACAAGGAGCTCAAAAGAAAAAGAAACTTACATGAAAACATTATGGTAAGTTAGGGCATACATCAAATAAGTGTTGGAGAAATGGGAAGTCTAATTTTAATGGTAATTGCTATAGTTGCAACAAACATGGACATAGGGAAAGTGAATGCACTGAGAAACCTAAGTTTGAAGGAGATTTTTTCAATTGTAACAAATAAGGTCATAAATCTTCAGAGTGCAGAACTAGGAAGTGGAACCCTGCTAAATAATTAGCTAAAGAAATTTTTGGTTGGGATTACAACACATGGAACATATGTTGTCATTGTGGTGAGTATGGGCACATTGGTGCAAATTATGCAAAGAATCAACTCAGAAAAAGGAATCCTACTAAGTGATGTTATGTGTGTAACAAATTGGTCATCTAAGAAAGAATTATATGAATAGAGAAAAAGTGGATGTTGGTTTTGAGAAAGGAAAAAAAAAAGTTTCTGAAATCAAAAATTAGATGAGTCGGCAGTGGGTAAGGAAGTCTTCTGATAATTTAGACCAAATCAATGAGGAACAAATAACCCAAAATGGTGATTTGGGTGGAACCACCATCTCTGAATAAAGATGTAAGGAGATAATTGGAACTATGCATAGAAGTCATCATACATCAGTTCCAGATATGCTTGCAAGTCCAAATATGCATATTGATGCACTGGGACACATTATAGTTCTAACCGAGTCAGGATCTTAGTCACAACCGAGCTACTTAGGCTTAACCGAGTTAAGTCAGGTTGTGTGGTTTGAAAGATACAAAGATAGTTTTTGCCAAGCTTCTCCCTGGTTAGTTCATGCCGAGTAAGCCTGGGAGAACTAACCAAGCTACGATAGCTACTGTGTACAGAGCATTTAACAAAAACTTAAACGTTAAAATTTATCATAAATGTTGAAATCGAAAGGTTATTGTTTACCAAGTTTTACAGTTTGCAGAGAGATTAAGAGATTTTAGGGATTTTAGAGCGAATTTGTGTTTGAAATCTTTAATTAGTTGCAGTGAACTTTCATCGATCTACCGAGCGTTATCGCATCTTCATCCAGTAGTAAGACCAAGAAGGGATCTAACATGTTAGTGAGGAATGTAGTCTGTGAAGCGCCAAAGTTCAAAGTTCATCTAGCGATCTCATAGGAGATAGATCCAATGGGAGCCCATTCCCAAATTCATCCTAAGGTACTATTGATTCATGACATTCAAACTTTCTATCATTGTACCATTCAATAGCTAGGCATATTTGAGTCAAATCAAGCATATGAGGCACTTTGTGTGGACAAAAACCTGAAGCATGAACACAAGCACCTCGAAGTCAAGGATTTAACCCATATCTTGCATATGTCAAAGAATTTCCTGATAAAGTGGATTAGGTTTATTCTAAGCCATATTCACAACATGCATTTCTGGTTGGGGAAACCTGTGAAAATCACCAAGATGATGGTACACCAAGTGATAGGGTACCCAATGCTCGATAAACCTAAGGAGACTAAAACCCTACTGTGAGTTGATCTAGCTAAAAAGACTCTTGTTGAGTGGGATGGAAGAGGCATGAAGTTGAATGGATTCACTGACAAAGAGATAAAATTCAGAATTCACGTGATTGTACATAAGATTTATAGTTCCTTCTGACCAAACAGTGTTCCATGTGAGGCTATGGACTAGGCATACAAAGTAGTTAAGAACAATCTCGCATTTGACCTCACCGAGTTGTAGCTCATCAAACTAAGAAAAAACACGGAGAGTATCCGAGCATCTAAGACCAATCCATGTAAGTTCGGTTCCCTCTTTGTCTGCTTATTCTTTTATGTTAAAAAGTTTTTCCATTCAAAAGGCACAGTTGTATGGAAGAAGGATAGGCCTAATATAGTATAATAGATCAATGAGTTTATAGCAGAATTGGGAGAAAATTTTGAAAGCATCATGGATGCTTACTTTGAAAGTTTCAAAGAGAAAATGCAAAATAGATTCAGAATTCCCAAAAAATTGGTAGAAGGCTATAAGTAAGAAATATGCTTCCTAGCTAACTGTGACAGAGTGCACATCCAAGGAGTCAAACCTAGGGTTGCATGGCTGAAACCTCTTAAATATGAGGTTAACATTTATGATACTAGAGATATTATTGAGGCTCTTATCAATGAGCATGCTGATCCTAAAGCTGAATATTTTGGTACTTATGAAGAGGCTAAGGGAAGAATATCATTAGAAATCAACATTTCCCATATCATGAAGAGAGGAAGAAAGAGAATTGAGAAGTTTGAAAAGAAATATGAAAATTCATCAGACTCTCCTCTTATGATCCTCGAAGGCAAAGGGGGTGACAAAGAGGAACAAGAAGAAGAACCTGAGAAAGAAGAGGAAGAGGTATAAGAAGAACCTCCTAAGAAGAAGAGGCTAGACCCCAAGAAAAAACCAAATGTCTCTACCCCTTCCTTCATTACAAACAAATATAGGAAATATAGAAGAAAACTGAAGTTGCAAAAGGAAGATGATGATGAAGAAGAAGAAACAGTTACATTCAAGAAGCCACCATTTACCTTTGAGAAAAAGGTTGAAAATTTTAAGGAATGTAGTGGTATGTAAGGTCTTAGATCACTTAGGTATGCTTACAGAACCAAGGATGAGAAAAATTTGGTTGAGGGTGCATTAGTAGAGAAGATGGCAAGATGGAAGTATGATCCATCTGAATTGAAAAGCCAAGTGACTAAAGACCTTCTTAAGGCAATCACCATTCACTAGAACAATGCAGTCCAGACTGAAAGGGACATCAAAAAACAAACCTTGAAGCAAGTAATGCCTACATTGACTGATAATGAGGTAAAATATGATATGTTTAAGTATGAGAGTAGATATACTCCAAGACTTAGAACTTTTCAAATTTTGGGCAAGAAAATAGAGGATGTTGTGCAAACCGCAACTAGGTTGTGGAATTTCATTTTTTTTATATCAAGGAAGACAAGGAAGATGATCAGAAAGAGGAACCGAGTACAAACCCTTATGTACAAGTTAAAGATAAATAACTACCTGAGGTATAGACCATTGAGGAATCTAATGCAGAGTAGATAGCAGTAGCAGTGATGGCATCTTTTTCCCCAATAAACTTGTCATATTATCTTATCTCCAAGCAAGGAAAAGACCACAAAGTCTACATCAAGTTTAGTAGGAACTGAGCTTAAGGCTCTACCTACTACTAGGCCAAGCTAGACTGAGTCACAATAGGACACTATGAACATTTCAACAGTTGGTGCAATGACAGTTAACAACCTGCTTCAATTGAACATTAAGGATAAGGATGATGGAGAAGGTAAGGAAATCTTTCCTTCACCTAATCCCAAGGTCAAGGGTAAAGAAAATGAAACAACTAATGATGAATTTTACCATGAGGAACACATTGTGATTCCTAATTGGGATCTTTCTAGCCTGACAACCGAGCATATGGATATCCTTGGGGAGATATGGAAGAAAAGATCAAAACAACATAAGCTTTGAGCTAAGAAGAGAACGAACAAAGTACTAGAGGACATCAAAGGTATATTCCTAGATGCACTAAATATTGAGGTCAATGAGAAAGAATCCATAATGGACCAACTAGTTGACATAGTTCACAAGTTTAACAAAGATCTAAGTGGTCAAGAGAGATTGTTGTAGAAGGCAGAGAGAAAATTTGAGAATATGGTTTTAGAGAATGTTGCAGGTAAGATTGAAATAGATCAAGTGAATCTATCCACTATTATTAGCTCTCTAGAAATCACTATGAATAAGTTTGTATTATTGTTTGTAAATTTGAGTGACACACCCAGTTTTACGATGGAAATAAAGAATAAGCTGACAATGATTTGAAGGCAAGTGCAAGCCAGTTGGCACTCGACCCAAGTTCAAGTTTAGCACATTTTGTTAAGATTAGGTATCTGACTGATCCGTAGAGAGAGCTACTAAGGGAAGAAGGAAGAAAAAGGGAATCCCTATCAGCAAAACAAAGCCAACTCATTCCTCATATGGATGTCATGCAAAAACATATTGCTCGCGCAAAGACACTCATCCATGATAACAATTTTTTAGTTGCTGAGCATATGATGGAGTTGTCTGCAAAAATTCTGATTGAGTTGCACATCCTCAAGGTGTTGCAAGAAAATTGGGAGATGGGATTGTCTCAAATTTTGAAGGTACATAGTGATTTCCTTTCACATTTAGGTATTAACTTGTAGATATGCATTTTTGGCATTTGTGTCAAAAACAAGGGGGAAATATAGAATATATGTATACAAAGGAGAAATATAGAGTATATCAGAGGGTGTATATATATATATATATATATGAGAAAATACATGTACAAAGAAGAGGAAGATATATATACCAGAGTTACAAAAATAGTTTTGAAAAATAAAAAAGAGAGTAAGTTGCAACCGAGTTGCAGAGCAGTAGTCAAAAATTAGCTAGAACCCAAGCACATGGTAAGAGGGAGTTCTAACTTTTTTTTTTTTATCAGAGTTTTTTGTATGATAAGTGTTTTTGTCACTAATGCTAAAGGGGGAGATTGTAGACCTTATGGAAAGACATATTGTCAATTAGTGCCAAAAAACTTAGTCATTCATATAGTTACAGTGTTAACCGAGTCAAGAGCTTGAAGTGTCAACCAAGCTAAGCAATTAGAGTGTCAACCAAGTTGATAGTATCAACCAAGTTGCAATGTGAACTGAGTAGTTAGTTCCAAGCAGTGTCTTCCGAATCAACAGTGTTAACTGATTTGCATACCATCTCCAAGTGATCAATGTGGACCGAGCACCCAGTGTCAACTAAGTGCCAAAGTTTCCAAGTTCATTGTGTTTCCTGAGTGTTAGTATATCATTTGAGTGGATTATTGGACCCATCTATCAACATTGAGCCATCTTGGTAAATATTGTTTAAAACTATTTGATATGATTGTAGTCGACTTATAGAGGTAATTAATTTAGATAGGTATATATATGAGACACTTTGTTTATCTAAATCATTAATCGATCATCATAAAAACAACATTGAATATATGTAGAGAGATTATATGAAGAAACATATTGATTCAAAGGCTACAACAGTATAAAGGAAGAGCAGAGAGTCATCTATCACATTTAGGTGATCAGTACTACATCAAAGGATCTAATTCAGCAAATCAGAGTTTCTCAGTAGATCATTCACTGTTTCATCCTAACAGGTGTATCAGTCAAATCCTTTAACAGGGTGGACCTATCAGTCCTTCAAAAATATCCTAATATATTGCATACTTAATTGTATTGTATAAATCCTTTCACAAGGTGGACCTAACAGTCCTTATTGCTCCTAATATGGAAGATCATCAGAAGTGATCAATTGTAAGCCTTAACAAGCCAACTTTATTACTATAGTTCTAAAGCTTGTGGGTATCGTCCCCACCCCAGTTTTACTTTCTATTTTAGAGGTTTTTGGGTCACCAAATCTTGTGTCAAGTGTTATGAATGTTTATTGCTTTTCTGTTCCATGCATTCAATTAAATTAGACAATCTAATAAAGGATAAAAGTGAAGAAGTTTTATTGGTTCCTGATTCACTCCCCCCTCTCTCAGTCACCTAGCTTATAATAAATTTCCAACACATTTACCATATGGACACTATTTAATTCTTGCTTCGGAGGTATCCTTCCATTTTTTATTGATCATATCTTCAGAAATTTTTTATAGTCCATTTTTTATAGTCCTCTCTGCCTAATCATGTTCTACTATAGTGGAGGTTCCAACAGTTATTCTTCGATAGTGTTTGCATCTTCATGCTTCAGTGATGTTCTTTATGTTTTTTCTTTGTTCCTATTTTTTTGGACATTCTCTAGTTTGGAGGCTTCTTCAATCCTTCACTAGTCTTCATCTCTTTTCGGAGATGGTTTTTTCCCATTGGTTTTTCTCCTTTTCTCCTGTTTAAAGAGATGTTTTGTACTTGGGTACCTGATCAGGGCTTGTTGCCAGGACCCATTTCCTTGTTTCAAAATCTGTTTCTAGGTTTTTAGCTTCTCGCTAAGTTAATCTTAAGAGGGGGTGTTAGAGTAATAAGTTAATTCACTTATTAATTATATCATTCTGGTTTAATTATTAAACTCACTTATTACCTCTAGCTCACTTAAGCTAAACTTTAGGCATATAATTAATTAATTATCAATTATTTAATAGAACCTAGGTTTCTCCCCTTTTTAGGGTTTTGATCACCTTTTATAAGGTTGAATCTCTTTGTATGTGAAAATAAATTTTGATTGATCTTGAATCATTTTTTATTCTCTATTCTATTATTGAATCAATTGAGGATGTTTCATCTTTCATAGATCTACTGTTTCTGGCCTCCATAGATTTTGCTTCTCTCTTTTTGTTATAGGTGTTTGTATGCAGGGGATTCTTGGGAGTTGTAGAACTAATAGTTTTTCATCAACTCCAATAAATTGTTCTTTAACTTTAAAATTCCTCCTTGTTTGTTTCGCAACTTGACACTCTCTACAAACATTATAAGTAGGATTTGTTAGTTTTGGTAGATCTCTCACATCTTGAATTAAAATAATCAAAATTAATGTCACACATCCTCTAATGCCATTACCAACTCTCATTGATCTAAGACGTCAGACAATATCCACTAGCGTTCTTCAATTGATAAACATTTCCATCTATCTTCTTTCTTGTAGAAATTATTGTTTTGGACGTTTTCCTTATCTCATAGCCCTCATCCTAAAAAATAATATTATATCCATTTCCACACATTTTTCCAACACTCAAGAGATTATTATTTAATCCTATAACATAGTAAACATTGACAATGTTATACTTGCCATCAAAATTTATTGAACCTGTTGGTTGTTTTTTATGCTGTGATAACTGGACAATAACCTTTTCACTTTGCAATGAATCTTTAAGAGCAGCCAACTCCAAGTAGTTCACAATAGAGTAAAATTTACCAACTAACCAGGATGTGAATCCATCCTTCTAGGCTTTAGGTTCTGCAAAACCAAGGGGGGGACACCCTTTAATGCATTCAATATTCTGTTTGGCATCAATCACTAGAGATCCCACAAAGGCTCAACACGACTGGGAGATACTAGGTAATCGGCCAATCTCCCATTGAACATCGACCTTGAAGTGGAGCATTAGATTAGTACACCATCAAAAACACAAAAAGCTAAGATACATCAAATTTTGTATTCAATTTACAGAATATAGCCCAAAACCCACTAGATATGCATCACTATGAACATGCTAATCTTGGACCAGTGCCTTGTCCATTGGGCATTACCTCAAAGAAAAAAAAATATACATGAATTAAAGTCTGTCAAATATTCCAGGCCATGAACATAATCACTCCAGATCAATACTACTTATAAGATCCTCTTGTAGACAACCAAATGAAACTATAGTCTCCAGATGCCACCTCTGCACTGCATCACTCTGGTCTGCTAGGCCCGCCACCTGTCAAAGCACCACATGACGCGTTCCTGCAATGATAACTTTCCTGCATATTTCCCCTTGAGGCGTTATAATAACTGTCCATCTTTCCACCTCAGGATTCGTGCCCATTTCAGATGCTTCTTTTGCGTGCCCGCCACATCATCTCCACCTGGACTGTCCCGCTATCGGCCCTGTCACGTGACGGCTCGTCGTGTTGCCTTGATGAGTAGATTTCTCATCAAGGCATTGCGCCTATCGTTGGTCTTCCTCCGCCACCATGTCACCTTGCCAAGTCATACTCGTGAGCCCCATCAAAATAAATTTTCATCACTGTCACCCATCCATTTGGCATCCATTTGGCATAGTTATCGAGGAGCGGGATCGCCGAGAGCCTTTGCTCATCTTCATATTACCTATTGTGCATTGTTGGTTATAAATCCTTATATCTCCCCTCCAACTATCAATTTGGGACTAATTATTTTGAAATTTTTTAAAAACTTCAGATTTTGGCACCCAAAAGTTGGGTTCCACAAACCAAGCCGTGGCTTTCTAACACCAAGCTCGCCAAGAAACTCTAAGTGTCTTTCTCAACTCATAATGTGAGTGATCCCATATAAAAAAAAATGAGAAACTCCATATCCCAGTGAATGTGGTATTATAAAACTATGCCTCTGCTACCAAACTGCAAGCTGCACAATCCATTTCTTGGATGTATTTTGAAAAATAGTTTACATTCTTTGTCTATTCTCCCCACTTGCCCGGTGAACGGACGAAAATCTACAAAAGTTTGTGGAAATTGGCATTTACACCTGCCACTGCGTATGCTTGAAAGTTTCTAAAGCTTATACAACCTGCGCGTGGGCTCCCTCCAATTCCTACGCTGCATCACTTACATCATGCGCTTTGTGTATGCTTCCAGTTCCACATGGGCTCCGTCCCATTCCTGCGCAGGTTTTGAAATTTACATCTGCCATTGCATTTTTAAGTTTTTAAAGTCTTTCTCAAAACCCAGCATAGACATTCTCAATTTGTTTGCTGCGCAATCCCCTTGTGGTATTTCTTTGACAATTTTTTAAAATTGCTCCAGCCCAATGCGGTGGTCTCCTTCCAATTTAACTTTTTTTGCTTTGAATGTTTTTATTTTTTATTCCACGTGCTAGTCTTAGCAATTACACCAGCCGCTTGCATTTGGTAGATGTTTCTAAATACATCTCCAATGTTTAACTGCGCAGACCCTTGCTTTTTTTTCACACAGCTCTTCAAAATATTAGTAGACAGAGTCATTATCTCAGAGAAATCCCACCTTGATCTTACATTGGTCTCACTATTCGATTTCAAATACAATTGAGATAGATGTTGAAACGTTAAAGTCCCTTGGAAAATTATCATTTTCCTTTTCCAATTTGAGTATGCCCATTTGTAACTGTGCCATTAGAAACCATGCTCAACCGATGTGTATGTATTGAGTAGTTTCCGTAAATATCAATCATAACGTAGAATTGTACCAACACTCTCCACAATCAAAATCAACTAAAAACTGGAATAGGCCAAAGCTGTGGCAAAATAAAAATTTGCATTTCCAGTACCCCTCCAAATCCAAAGGTTGTACATTACTGGACTCAAGAGAGCTATTCCACCAAACCCATTCAAAAGTAAGGAGGAGAAGCACATTCCTACAAGTTCATGTATAAAAAGAACAAGGAAACCAATGTAAAGTGCAGAGTCGCCAACTGAAGGATAAGCTTTCAACATGGAAGTGATAGCAAAAAAAAAACAAAAGAAAGAAAATAGGGTCTATGGCTGAGGCGTATTGTCAACAGCATCACCAGCACTTTTACATGCATGGAAGACCAAAAGGAAGAAAACTCTAAAGAAGTCAAAGATTTCTGTGAAAAAAGTACCAAAATACACCTAAATTTGGAGACAGATCTTCAAAAGTTAAGATGAATCCATATGTCTCTTTAAACATTTTTTTCAAGCCACCATACTGTCTAAGGGAAATGCCACAGAATCCTATAATGTACATCCACCATATAGTGGACCACAAAATGAAGTGTATTACAGTTTTCCATGAGAAATTTTATTGACTGAATCCAGCTTGAATATTTTCAGACTCACCCTTTCCATAGATTGGCCTTGAATTGGCTGCACCATTCACAGTAGATTCAACCAATTGTTTCAAATCTCTGAACAACTTTCTTGGAGGAGTGTCTGGGCCATAGACCAAAAGGTATATAATCAAAATGAACAAAAATCTAGAATAAAGTGCCAAGTGAGTTGACATTGCCCATCCAAAAGCAGCCAATGGAGCATTTTTTGTAGATGGTCCATAAAGAGCCATAAGAATCATTAAATTTTCAATGGACGACATTGATGCACCAACATAGCTAGCAATGGCCAAAGGATTCCAAAGGTATACAAGAGCCACAACATCTCCGGGTACCAAGTTTCCAAATGTATATGGTCTCTAATATTTGAATGTGTCTCCCATCTCTTTATGCTGCGACAATCGCCCATGCACTGTCTTGATATCCCTCCAACATCATGCACAACTTCTTATTACCATGCCAATCACATTAGCTTGAAAGTTTCAAAATGTCCCATGACTGCATTACTCATACTTTTATGGATGTCTATACCATTTCAAAAAACTTCCCCCTTAGCACATTTGACCATTAAAATCCACATTTCAAATATTTTGCAAAGTGCCTAAAACATATGAGTAAACTGCATATGAGATAGGTCATGTAGAAATACCAAATCATCTCGTTGAAATATAGGAGTCAACATACTGGTTCATCTACATACTAGGATCATAGGTCAATAGGTAACATGATACAAATATCAACTAGTTACAAGATATGCACTTTAGAAAATGATTGTTCTACAAAACAACTTAATACATCACTGGTAATATGCATAGATCGCTCTCATATTAGCCATTGTGAAAAATAGGAAATTATGCCTTGAGGATTTGTCCATGTATGTGGGAAAACATTTAAATGTAGAGAGTATAGATCCATAACTGGAATCTGCAAAAAAATTCTTGAAACAAAGCTTCAATCCTCTGAAAATGTCTACTTGGCAATTTAATTCTCTGAAATAGTGACTTGGTTAAGGGTTGGACCCTGTTAGGAGTCTTTTACAAATAACCCTGTTAGGGGTGGTAGACTCACTGTCCAAAAGCTCACTGCTTGATGGTGAAGGCTACAACCTTCTGTATAACAGATATGCACTATATCTGATGATTAACTATAGAGTAGACCTGTTGTCTTGATCAGTTACAGTGTATTACAATCTTTCACTTCTTCTTCACATAGACTCTTGATGAATGAACCAACTTTGATAATCTGCTATGTACATCTTTCTTCTCTTTTCGTATCATTCACACTTAGCGTATCACAATTGAATTGCTATAAGTATCGATTTCAAAGTATGAGATCATGGGACCTGTAAGAAAACTCTACATAACATCCTCGTCGACTCTACTAAGAACACAAGCATAATTACAACTGCGCAAGTCTAAACTGAATAGACGTGATGCTTCACTAAGTCGGCCTCACCAAATTAACTCTAACTTTGCAATCTTCTTGAAAAATGTTTGGCGCCTTTAGATGAATATCATCAACTCATAACTAAACATAAATATACACATGCATATCCTGAAGATAGGCGCAACTCAAGAAACACATTATATACGTCGGCCCTAAACAGTTATACTTCCAAAACTGTAACTGCCAATAATAGAATTACATAACTTTACTCAAACATCATATATGGGTCTGCGTGTATGAACATACCATAATAAACATGTCAACAACATGTATCTATCCACGCAAGTCTTCATATCATCATTCTGATAAGTACATACAGAATTACTACTGTGTATTATATGTTGTCATCAATGACAAACATACAATCAATCAACTTCTCAGAATCAAATCTCCAACAATCTCCCCCTTTGACATTGATGGCAACATATGATATCAAAAACATCGTCTATTCACGGTGTCCTCTTTCTTTTACAATCTTCTCAATATCCTTATCAAATATTTCTCTAAACTGCTGCAGTTCCTCTGATTGTGTTTTTGTTCCATGTATATACTCCCCCAGAGTATATGCTCCCCCTTAGTACATACTCCCCCTTACTATATATACTCCCCCTTTGACATCAATGGCAAAGGGCACCATAGATCTTTAGGCACAGGTACTACTCCAGAAGTAGAGTAGTTAACCATTCATCAGTCACTTAATGACTGATGTTCTTGCTACTTCTTCTAAACAGACTCAGGAGAGGGAATTACACCCAACTTCTCCCTAAGATACTCAAAAGTATCCTTTGATAAGGGTTTTGTGAAAATATCTGCCAATTGCTCTTTGGTACTGCTTACATAGTCCAATTTAACTTCTTTGTCTGCAACCTTTTCTCTTAAGAAATGGTACTTGATCTCTATGTGTTTTGTCTTTGTGTGCATCACATGGTTCTTAGACATGTTGATAGTGCTAGTATTATCACAATGATTAACAATAGGATAATCAACCTGGATGCCAAAGTCTTTAATCATCTGCTTGATCCAAACCATGGTTGAAGAATTCAGTGTTGTTGCAACATATTCAGCTTCTGATGTTGACTGAGAAATACAGTTCCGCTTCTTGCTTATCCAAGAAATCAACTTGTCTCCAAGAAATACTACTCCTCCTAAAGTGCTCTTCATGTCATCAATACAACCTGCCCAATTTGCATCAGTATACACATGAAGTTGTACATTCTCTGATTTAGGATACCATAAACCATAGTCTATAGTTCCCTTTAGATATCTAAATATCCTCTCGATTGCCATTAAGTGATTCTTCTTGGGTTCAGCTACAAATCTTCCAACAATGCCTACTGCATTAGATATGTCAGGTCTAGATTAAGTTAGATAAATGAGTTTACCAATCATAGATTTGTACATTGTCTTATCAACTGCTATGGAATCATCATCTTTTGAAAGCCTGCTTCCTATTATCATGGGAGTGTATACTGGCTTACAGTCATCCATCTGAAAAGTCTTCAGTATTTCCTTCACATATTTTGACTAATTAATGAATATACCTTTATATCTATTTGTTTCACATTCAGTCCCAAAAAGTATTTTATAGGACCAATCATACTCATTTCAAATTCATTTTGCATTTCTTTTGCAAATGCTTTACTAATCTTGTCATTACCCCCAAAGATAATGTCATCAACAAATATGGCAACTAATAATAATCCATCGGGTGTCTCTCTTGTAAATAGGTTATAATCTGTTGCTCCTTTCTTGAATCCAATCTTGGTAAGATAACCTTCAAGTCTCTCATACCAAGCTCTTAGGGCCTGTTTAAGACCATAGAGTGCTTTCTACAATCTGCATACCATGTCTGGTTCATTTGAAAAATTAAATCCTTCAGGCTGTTCTATGTAGACTTCTTCATTCAAGTCACCATTCAAAAAAGTTGATTTTACATCCATTTGATAAACTATAAAGTCTTTGAATGTTCCATATGCCAAAAATAATTTAATGGCTTCCAGTCTGCTTACAGGGGAAAATATATTAGTGTAGTCTATTCCTTCTCTCTGTGCATACCCTTTACATACCAATCTTGCTTTGTTTCTTACTACTGTACCATCTTCATTCATATTGTTTCTGAATACCCACTTTGTTCCAATCACATTTTTTTCACTGGGTCTAGGGACCAATTCCCATGTATCATTTTTAATTATCTGATCTAATTCCTCTTTCATTGCATTCTTCCAATCTGAATCATTACAAGCATCTTCAACACTTAAAGGTTCAATCTGTGAAAGCAAACATACCTCTTCATCCATTGCTAGACTTTTTCCTTTAGATCTGGTCAAAACACTGTTGCTCTGATCTCCAATGATATCATCTTTAGAGTGGTATCTAGATGTGAATTTTGGAACCTTAGGTGTGTCTTCTTCTTCTGTAATATGTGATTCTTCTCTACTTGATTCAGGGTCATTGCATGAGACATCAATGCAATCAAACATTTCTTCAATAA
>MU223136.1:2776134-2801696 GCA_018584345.1 Thuja plicata | reverse complement strand
CCCTGTTAGGAGTCTTTTACAAATAACCCTGTTAGGGGTGGTGGACTCACTGTCCAAAAGCTCACTGCTTGATGGTGAAGGCTACAACCTTCTGTATAACAGATATACACTATATCTGATGATGAACTGTAGAGTAGACCTGTTGTCTTGATCAGTTCCAATGTATTACAATCTTTAACTTCTTCTTCACATAGACTCTTGATGAATGAACCAACTTTGATAATCTGCTTTGTACATCTTTCTTCTCTTTTTGTATCATTCACACTTAGCGTATCACAATTGAATTGCTATAAGTATCTATTTCAAAGTATGAGATCATGGGACCTGTAAGACAACTCTTCATAACATCCTTATCGACTCTACTAAGCACGCAAGCATAATTACAACCGCGCAAGTCTAAACTGAATAGATACGATGCTTCACTAAGTCGGCCTCACCAAATTAACTCTAACTTTGCAATCTTCTTGAAACACGTTTGGCGCCTTTAGATAAATATCATCAACTCATAACTAAACATGAATATACACATGCATATCCTGAGGATAGGCGCAACTCAAGAAACACGTTATATACGTCAGCCCTAAACAGTTATACTTCCAGAATTGTAACTGCCAATAACATAATTACATAACTTTACTGAAACATCATATCTGGGTCTTTGTGTATGAACATAACATAATAAACATGTCAACGACATGTATCTATCCATGCAAGTCTTCATATCATCATTCTGATAAGTACATACAGAATTACTACTGTGTATTATATGTTGTCATCAATGACAACCATACAATCAATCAACTGCTCAGAATCAAATCTCCAACATTATTTGCATAAGCCTAGATCCCTTTAAGGGTATCCAACCCTATCACTGATTTAACATATTATTTCTCAGAAGCCTTCTACCCTTTACAACAAAGAGAAATCAATTATTGTTGTATATGCCCCTTCCAGTAGGCATATTCAAATCTATCAAACATAGGAATAGTCAATTTGTGTGTCATTAGGATCTCCCTAAGTTATTAAGCTCTTCTCTAATGGACCAAATCTCTGATACCAATTGTTAAATGCACTAGACAACTAAGGGGAATGTGAATCATTTTTCAATAAAATCTTTAAACCTTTTGTTGATTCATATCCATAAAAAAAAAAAAAATTAATCTTTAACCACAAAAAGATATAAATATGAAAGAGCGTGTAAAGAGAACAAAACCATCATACACAATTAAACACCATATTTATGTGGAAAACCCTGTTAAGGGAAAAACTATAGAGAAGATTAATTCTCAAATAAATATAAACACCTATCTGGGTGACACTAGTTAAGACAATTTTTATAAATAAATTCTCACTACCAAAGGGCTCACTACTTAGAAGAAGGCTCATCACTAGAGGGCTCACTGCCTAGATAAAGAATAATAAAGAGAAAAATCCACCACTGATGCGCTTCTAAAAGTGAACCAAATGGTCTATAGACACCTTCTTCTCATTTCTTTCCGTAGTGAACACTGTAAGAAATTTCACACTGCACAATACTATACTTTGCACCAACTCATACAAATAGGGATATGGGTCCTCTTTCATACACCATCACCATATATGTACACACTTGCACAAAACTCACACAAGTATACACACATGCCATACCATTTCCTCAACCATTAATTATTTACTTATATCATCATCATGCTAAAAAAATCTCCTAATATCGGCTAAGCATATTAACTGAATACAATTCAAATTAGGTCGGCACCTAAATATTACCACGGTGGAAATGAATGAGAAAGGGACCAAAACATTCCTAAACTAGGACCAAAATTAAAACCATGCATTTTACATTTCATCTTGCATTCCCTGAGGCTTTATTTAAATTATAAACACCTGCGTCGGCCAAACCTAGAGAAAGAACACCATCAAACTTTGACCCTATGTCTTTGAAACTCAAAATCTCACACCATCTCAATTGAATGAAGCTAGGGACATTAAAAGCTCAATTTCAAAACCATGACACTATAAATCATCACGCAAAGAAATGTGGAGCATGCATTTCAAGGAGGAGACTCAATCAACCACTGCAACACTATAATAAATACTAATTCCACTGAAATAGGATCTGAAGCAAAAAAACTCAAATCTAACATCTCCAAGCACTAACAACATACAAAAGCTGCATCAATAGATTTGCAATATGAAAAGTATCTGGAGAAAAACTCTCATCACCACGGCACAGAAAACTCAATGTCATTCACAACAATCAGTCACTAATGACAACAAGAATATGTTGACATCAATGACAACCTCACTAACTCAACCAACAACTCATTCTTCTCAAATATATAATTATGTCTATAGAATGAAATTTGATTTTTGTTATATCTTTCATTCAATCTATATTTACATTTAAATCTTGATTTTAAAAGTTTTGCATGTATATTTTCTTATGATTATTGACATGTAGCTCAAATTTTTTTAAAAATTGCATAAAATTTTGAGCTTACCATTTCATTTAGAGAGCCTCCAAACTTCATAATAATATATTTATTTACTTGTTTTAAAAATAATAATTTAAAGGACTCGAAAAAAAATTCCTAAATACATTTTTTTATACAATCCACACATTATCTTAGCATCCTTGGAACATTTTTTCACTGGAATTATTTTGATTAGATAAAGAGGGAAGGGCTCTAATCCATTTACAAAAAAAACCATGTAGATGATAGAAAAGAGGTTCACAATCCATGAGACATAAAAAATTAAAAGAAAATAAACTAATAAAGTAAAATATGAGCAACAAGAAAAAAACACGGAGGGGACCATACAATGCCATGTCAAAATAGAATAACCCATTCCTACTTGTCTAGAAGATTAATACCTTTGACGACCTGCCACACCTTGTTTAAGATCTTCAACTTGTTTTTAAAAGATAGGTCCTTCATCACTCTACTATTTATAGCCTCTAGGGTAGAATTATTATTGGATAGGGTGTTATCTTTAACCTATCGTTTTTAGTTGGAGCTAGAACGGGAAACAATACCATCTTCTTCTTTTTTTAAGTTTTCTTTTGTTTTCTCCAATTCATGTTGAGAAATCTATCTAAGAGTCACAACTATTTTCTCAACAATCTTGTTGTAGTAAGAAATGATCTCCAGCATATAGTTGAATGATTTGTCGTTGTTTTCTTGGAGACTCCCAAACACCTATTCCATCTTCTTGTGGCCCTCCATAAAGCCAACTGTCTACTTGATACTCTCCACAATTTTCTCCAAATCAACCTACTTGTCAAAGTAAGCAATAATCCCTCTCATGGCCTCCCAAATTCATCATGCCCTTCCAAATTCATGGTTAAGGAAATTGTTTGCATTTGTCGATCTTTATTTCATCATACTTAAATGACGAAGATGAAATTCAATATATCATTCTAGAGATTTCTTGCCTTGAGTCCTGAAGGGAGGTTGAAGTTTTAAAATTTCAAGTTTTCTCCCTTTTTGTGTGTAAAAATATTTAAAAATCTCAATTTTCATCCTTTCAAAACATCAAACATTAACTCCCATGTATTTGGAGTCTCAAATATTAACATTCCACATTTTCTAACTCGAGAAATGAACTTTTCCCAATTCCGAGCTCCAAATCCCAACTTTTGCGAGAATCTTATCAAAACATTAATTTTTTTTTTTTTTTGCAATTCTTAAGCCTGAACCCAAACATTTTCCATCTTTGAACCCCGAACTCTAACCTTCACATCTTTTTGGTCAAATCAATTAACTTCTGCAACTTTTTCGGTCAAAATCCTTAAAAAAAGAAATTCGTATCTTAACCCTGAGCCGTAACCATTCTGGTGGTTTTAATCTCTCAACTATTATTATGGTTCTGGAATCTACATTTCAAGAAATTGTAGGTACCTCCTGACAACTTTCAAGAAATTGCAATGGCAGATGTAAATAACAACAATCTTCGCTCAGTTGGATATGCAAGTAGTGTATGCGAATAGAGAATGCGCCAGAATCAACTGACATAGTATTTCACAGAAATGTCAACTCATGGGGCGTGATCACTGCAAGCCAAGCGTTAAAGAAATTAGTAAAACAAGTTTTAATGGATTTCAAAACAAATTTATAGTCAGTGAAAGAACAAAGATAAGGTGTCGGGGTATATAAGTTGAGAAACAGGAAACATAGAAAAGGTTATAATAAATAAATGCTCGAAAGATGTGTCATCTCAAGGGATGAATTGGAATAGTTGCAGAATGCATCGAAAATATAATTGTTGAAAAGTCTTTAGAAATAGTCAAAGCATGAGTAATCGGATGGTGTATAGTTCGAAGTCCATAACCTTTATATACATCCTCCCTGCCTGTGCTATAATGGGAACTTTCAAATGTGTATAGACATCCTTCGAAGTCAAGGGACAACAATTTGAGGGAATGCCTCGACGAGAAGTCATCTTATGAGATATTATGTTTATATGCATTTGTTGTGAAGGTTTTAGAATAGACTAGTGTACAACTAGATTCACAAATCGCGCTAACATTTGCCTTGCTCAAGTCAAATAGAGGCCTTGGGACAGAGATTTAAAATCATGGAGTCGGGAAGAAGATGCTATTTTCAGTTAAAAACCTTGGACAATATGCATAGAAGTATACATGGAGCATTCAAATTGTTTCGATAAGTATCTTAAAAAGAGGGGTATGTACCCAATGATTTTGGTTAGAAGGTTTTAAAATTCGAAGTAATTGTTGCAGTCAAGTTGAATTCAATCGAGAAGACTCCCATGTGCAGTGCAAAATTTAAAACAAAGCTCAAAGAATGAAATAAAATGGATGGTGAGATGAAGTAAGGGAAGATTGTTTATGAATCATATTTGCAAGAAAAACTCTCGGGTTGATGAGACGCTCACAAAACATTGTAGAATCTTATAGTGGATCAACAAATGTCTATGAAATAAATACTGACCGAGTACTTTTTATACCTCTTTAAAAAATGTGGATGTCTGAATTGGTTTGTCAATGAAGATTGTATACTTTTCAGATTGACAGTAAAATATGAAAGAATTGGTAAAACGGAAAGTCTCGGAGTAGTTTTTCCAAGCCATAACAACTCTATCAGTATTTGTCAACATGAAGTACAATTTTTAGAGGCAAGAGCTGATTTCCATACTCAAATGCACACTCCCAGAGATAACGCTAGGCCATGTATATATCAATGACTTTTGGAAAGATATGAGAAAGGAAGAAAAGGCACCATTGGCTCAGAAGATATTAGACAGTGGATTACCTCATGTTGCAGGTCATCTGTTAACACTTCATTCCTTGGAACTTGTTGTAGAATGCATGAAGGCGTATGATCCAAACACCAGAGATGTTAGAACAATAGAGGGTAATATAATAGTGAAGCTTGATCCTGTATCCATTGCAAACTCTTTCAGGTTACCAATCAAAGATGAATTTGTAGACATCATTAAGGAGAGCGTTGAAGCTTACTTTACCAGAGACAAAATGAAATACTTAAATACCATAGCTAGGAGCTCGTTAAACTCACCAAGGAAACGTCAATCTCAGTCACCTAAGACATTTCGTAGATCACTCTTCACAGATCAGATATGATAATTCTTCTCAACAGGCTGATTGGAAATGAGAATGCTGAATATTTTTAGGAATGGATGTTCCTATATACCAATACAATAACCATTGGAAATCAATTTATTGATTGGGGAGAGATTATTAGTAATAGCCTCCATAATCAGTTAACTCAGTTGCAACTCAATCGGGGATTTCACATGTCTCCATACCTCATGTATGTCATTGCAAGCATGAAGGTTTGGTCTGGTTTTGATTGTCAGAGTAATATGGAGACACAACTCAAATTTGCAATTATTACCCGTACCTGCAGTTGAAATAGAGTTATGTATTCTTTCATAGAGTTAATGATGCATTCACCATGCTCATTGTCTAAGAATTACAAGGAAACTTTGAGCTTAGAATATCATCTGAAGTAGCTACCCTTGTCTGGAGAAATATAGGAGTCACCTCATATATTTCTCTCGCTTCACTTATATCCCCATTGGAGGCTTTGATGATTGTCCATTTATTTTGCCTCATTTTTGTAGATGATAAACTTGTACTAGGAGAAGTTTGCAGGAAGATTGGTCAATTTAATAAGAAATGTCAAACAAGCAAATAAACCCTATTCCTTTTCCACACTAATTCAATTTTGCCCATTTTTCGACGAGCATAGGTCGATTGTTCGACTGAAAAAGGTAGATCAATCGACCAAATGTGTCGTGGAAGTTTTTTTGTCGAAACTTTCCATGACTGGCATATTCATTATAAAACCAACAACCAAAAGGTCGGAAAAAAGGCTTTGTGAAAGATGTTGTGTACGCGCCCTTCAGCTTAATCCCTTTGCACTGTTTGTCATTTTTTTGACCTTCCTAACAGTCAGAAACGACGAGGATTCTATACGATGGATGAACTGTCGTCGATGTTTCGACTACCATTCGTCGATATATTCCTCTTTCATATAGAATCCTCATCCTTTCTGACTGTTAGAAAGGTCAAAGAAATGATGAATGACTTTATTTTTTAAAAAAAATAAAATTTTCACAATGACAGAGCAATTAATGTTTTATACCATATTTTCTGTTGTAAATAGATATCTAACGAATACAATATGTATCAGTAACAAAGCTTCATCCTCCACATATAGAATACAGGGTCTGAAGGAAAGCTACCACCAATTCAACATATCAAATACTTGAAGACTTGAAGAAATATAGCAACATCTTATTCTTTATTGTGGGTGATCAAGGAATTGTTCTACTAAATTAATAACACTCATAGGTTAGAGTTTGAAGTTAGGAAAATGATCTACTCTTTCTATATTCCGTTATAATACAATATCACTTGGATCCGATATGTACAAATAATATTGATTTTGAATCAATGAACCTACAAGCTATATCTTTTCCCCTATCTTCATTCTTAAAATATTTTCCATGATGACAATAGTCTTGTGGTGACATATTAGGAAACAATAAATTTGAATAATTTTCACATGCATTTGACTACAAGCAACATGCTCATGGTGTGATGGGCATAGGGTGACCTTTGAGCATAGAAATCACATTGAACATAAGATTGCACTTAAATATCAAACATTTCTAATATTACATAAATAAATTAATGAGAAAAGGATTTGCTGTTCACAAATTGTTTAAACATGTCAAAACCAATTATGGAAGCATTAATAGAAGACTATTGGAATCCATGATGTCAAAATATAACATTGAGGGGTTATAAGACTCAAAAATATATCCAAGAAAATCCTAATATTTTAATAGAATAAGACAGGTTATAAGACTCAAATATAGCCAAACCACTCATAGATGCCTTCTTCTGGAAATGTTGTTGAAAACAAAATAGTGAAGTTGTCAACCGATCTTATGATGTCAATTATGACTTGAAGCTTTGGATGCCAGAAAGACAAGAAGAGAGAGACAATGTTCGTTTCTATTTCTCTCTTCCTTTCTTTGGGTATCCAATGCTCGAAGTCATGTTAGTGTCTCTCATTCTTTGGTGAAGCTATGTCGAGATAAACAAGAAATTTGTGATATAATTTAAAGCATCAAGATCCATTGTAGAATCATGGTTTTCTTATATGTAACCCTCGATGCTTTAAGCTAACTCAACATGGTTTTTGTCATCCTTCAATATTATTAAAGAGATATTAGTTACTATAAAATTTACACTAGAATAGAGCATGTATATTGTATGACTTTAGAGTCAATAATAAACATAAATGGAAGTTGTAAAGTTAAAATTCTACAAGCATGGAACCCCACCTTCCACGTTACTACAAACTAATTAGTGTACATGAAATACATTAAAGGTAATCCACTACCACTCCCAAAAATCTCATATAAACATGAATTTTCTATCTACAACTTATCCCACAAGAATTATACTATCCAAATATTGGAAAAACATACATTTTGAGTCTTTACAAGAAGAGAAATTGTATTCTTAACCAAATTTCCACTCACTGTCCTACAAAATAATGGTTAGCCCAATTAATTGCAAGATACTCCCTTTGTATTAAATAGAACCAGTATAACAAAAGATCTACATGAACTCTAACCAGGTTTCATACCTCAGAAAGTATATATAGTAGTTAAGTAGTTCATCGATGTCAAAGTTAAACAAATATAGGATGAGATTGTTAACATGCCCATTCGTGAACGAATAATCTGAATAGATTTAAAAATTATACTTTAAAAGAACATTCAAAGGTTTTCCACACATAGCTTACTTTAGAAAATAGTTTCAAAAGATATGAATAAAAATATATGCCTTGAGAAAGCCTCTTAATTTTAACTTAAAAATTGTATGCTCACCCTACAAATTATGAATCATGATGCTTAGTGATTGCGGTTACTGTACAACTATGCTCTCTATTTTATTGATCTTTAGAACACAAAGGAAATATGATATTACCTGCTTCTCCATAAAAAAATTGCATTTAGTAAATGCCAAAACTGGAATTTCATAAAAAAAATGTCAAAGATTTGTATGCCAAAAATATCCACCAAAAGAAAACCAAAAGCTGGAAATAGATAAATTTTCTTATAACATCTTGCTCAAAAAATGATGGATCATGTTGGTCACCATAAGTTACTATCTCTTCTAATAATCTTAGCGTCTCAATGACAAAATTCTTTAGTAAGAGTAAATAAAAAATAGTAGACCATGTAGACCAATGGATGTCAAAAAATCCAGTGATAAAAATGGCCAGCAACCATCAAATTCCCTAAAGAATATCAAGGGCAAGGGCAATGCAATATTCTTCATAAGGAAGATAGACAAATGTAATAAGAATAAAACTTAAGAGAAATGAAAAGGACAATGATATTTCATACAAGCACAATGGTCCTCAAGTGTAATATCGCATACCTTCTCAATAAGATTTGTGATATAATTTAAAGAATCAAGATCCATTGTAGAACCATGGTCAAGTCTTTTATGTAACACTCAATGCTTGAATCCATCTCTCCATGGGTTTTCTCATCCTTCAAGATTATTAAAGATATATTAGTTACTATAAAATTTGCACTAGAATAGAGCATGTATATTGTACTAACTTTAGAGCCAATAATAAACACAAATGGAAGTTGTAAAGTTAAATTCTACAAGCATGGAACCCCACCTTCCACATTACTACAAACTAATTAGTGTACATGAAATACATTAAAGGTAATCCACTACCACTCCCAACAATCTCATATAAACATGAATTTTGTATCTACAACTTATCCCAAAAGAAATATACTATCCATATATTGGAAAATCATACATTCTGAGTCTTTACAAGAAGATAAATTGTATTCTTAACCAAATTTCCACTCAGTGTCCTGCAAAATATTGGTTAGCCCAAATTATTGCAACATACTCCCTTTGTAATAAATAGAACCAATGACCAATTAGAAAATAGAAAAAATCCAGCGACCAATTATAAAATAGCACACAAAAATATTAATTGTGATATGATGAAAAACTATAGGAGAAAGCTGAATATTTTGTCTCATGAGACACTCTTAGAAAAATATTATGGAAGGAGCTACAATTATTATTGTAAATTCATTTTTTTCCATGGGAGAGATGATTCTTTTGAATGAAGAGTATGAAAGGAGACTAGAAGTTTGTGGCACAACATGAGAAATTTTAGCAAAGATTTTCAACAATGGTAGCTAATGTGACAGTCTTAAATAACGAATCCTTCAACATTATAGCTGAAAGGTGAAATTATTATTTTATACATTGGCTCTAAATTTTCCCTTTTGAGAATAGTAATGTTGTTGACTCTTAATGTGACCATTACCTTACTGTAAATGACACCAACATTTTATCAACAACATCTTCTAAAAAAAATAAACTTACCATGTCCATTAAAACATAACACAATTCAAGAAATCAACATATTACCCACAAATCTTGGAGCTAAAACCTTTAAATGGAGCTGAAAGCTCACAAATTTTATAGCAATTTCCAACATTTATATTGTAGAATCTCCCCTATAGCCTATATAATATTAGATGTAGTTTTGGGTTAGAATATTGGCACAATAAAACAAGGCTCCTATATCTTTTCACAAGGTTTTGGTGAATAAGTATCGTAGGGGTTTGGAAGTTAAGAGGGTTCCATATTGGGTAACATTTTGTTGATTTAATGCGCTATTTGATTGAAACAAGATTTTATTGACTTCTCAAATATTAAAAACTAGGAGCAAGATCTGTAAGCCTTGATATTCTAATTGAATAGAAGAGCTCATTGCTAAAAATCAACAAAATGGACCACAAAAACAATAAGAAAATTTCTAAGCATTAAACACCACAATTATATTTTATCAAAACAAAAAAAAATTGTAGAAACAAGTTATAATTTTCCTTAATTCACAAGATACTATGAACAAGTACCTTAATTGATCTAGATGTCAAACTCAAGATGAAAAATAAAAAAAAATAAAAAAACTTTGTCAAATTTTGTTCAAACATGCATTATTAATCAATGTGGACAATAATCTTATGGTGCCTCTGCCGTAAAATTACTATTTGGTCAATTTTCATGGTGGGGTGGTGAAAAAGCACTCATTAATAAGGTCTCTTGGAAGCTAGTTGGGGTGATATGGAGTAGAGCCTTCTCTTTTTGAAATAGTTTTCTCACACTATTGCCTACTCAGAGGAGTGGCTAATGAATTATATGCTTGTCAACAATGAGGAAGACAATGATATTGCTAAGCTGGTTGATCTCCTAGAATAATCCAGATAGAATTGAACCCTTTGATCTACCATAACTAGGTTAGATTATAGTAGCTCCTTAAGGTTGTCTCACAGTATTACATAGGAGATGATCAGGAATGTTTCATTGTTCTTATAAATTTATTGTAGAGTGCTTACTTTGTTGAAGTGCTCAAGGAGGCAGGGGATTTTTATTGTAGAATGCTTACTTTGTTGAATTGCTCAAGGAATCAGGGGATGTTTATGGGTTTTAGGATCAGTTTAGCTTGAGCTTCACTTGGTTTCGATAATAGTTTAATAATCTCTACTTAACAAGGTCAACCATGTGAAGGTGGAAGCTCATTTGGCCCCACCCCCCTAACATCACTCTAAATTCCCCATTAACATCTAACATTCATTCATTCATTCATTCATCCATTTATGAAATATAATATTCAATCATTATAATCACATAACATTCAATAAACCTAAAATTAATTAACAATTGGACATTCATCAATATTTAGTAGCACAAATTACATTCATTAAAACAATGTAGATATATTATCAAAAAAGGTTTATTCCAATATTTTCTTTTTTGGTTTCTTATTTGGTATTTGCATGTAATTTCTAAGCGGAGCATCAAGATCTTTGTCATTCCCCTCCTCTTCTTCTTGTAAACCCAATATATGCCTCCTCTTGTGTGACGTATGAGGATGCTGGTGTGCCAAAGAGGGGTCCACTGCAATAACAACTAAATGGGTTAGATGCACAACATTTTATATTAGTGTTACAAGTATTTCATTAATTAAAAGAAGATAATAACAGATCAAAAAAAATTTAAATAACATAACAAAGATTTTCTTTACCTGCAATGCCACATCGTCTTGAATATTGTCAACACTCAGATCATCCTCCACTTGTTCACCATGATGTTCTGCATGCTCTAAAATGTACACAAGAAAGGTTACACTAATTTCAATTTAAAATGTTAACTTGTATTAAGAATTACACATGAATTAATGTTGTATAGAAAATGAATACCTCCATCACTGTTATGCACATCAGGGTCTTCATCATGTGGAGGTTCTGTGCTAGGATTAGAAGGTTGCATTGCAATGTCATAAGCTAAAGAGGTTAAATAAACATCAAATAGATTATCACTCAAGTATTCAATTTGAAATCATTTATATTTGGCCTACTTACCTGTGTGTGAACCAATGCAGGAGACTATTGGCTTTGGCGTAGGTATTTCACTACGGTTTTATAGCCTTCCTTTAAGCCAATATTTATGTCTTCTTCTGTGAGCACTACATTAAAATCTGAGCCCTGCGTTTTTGGCTTAATATCGTCAATTTGCAGGTATTGTTTGATTAAACAAATCATTTGCAATTTATAAAAAATTTGATTCAAAATTTCACATACTGCTCCTTACAATTTATGCTTGAAGTTTCAAATAACCACGAGAGCCAAGTGTGTGTTGGCCAATTTTTTTCTATTCTAGCCTTTGTAGCCTTTGATGTGTCTTGTAGTCTATGAAAAGTTCAAAATATGTTAGATTATATAAATATAAAGATCACTAATTAGTGCATAATTACGCTCTACTTAATACTATCGCATACCTTCTATTGTCGTTTACTGGTGCAACTCCTCTTTTTCTTTGCACTTTCTCCTTTGTATCCAAAATGAATTCCTTCCACACTTTCTCTGGAATCACAGGAGGACGCTCGTACTTTGGGTTGCTCACTAGATTCCTTTTGTATGTGTCCCTCACAGTCTTTAGATGTTTGCAAGGTATGTAAAGAATATTTTCACTGTCAAAAATGTTACTTCCAAAGAGCTCCTCTAAAGATTTTATGAGCTGATCTTTTAATTTTTTATCCTATAAGTTCCACCTTTTAAGAAAAAACAAAGTTTTTAGCTAAAAATATTAACTGAAGTTGTGTACCTTGAATATAGTACAATAAATCGATGAAAGGAAAAATATTCTAGCAATTATATGAAATCAAAGAAGTGGGATAGGGTTAGTTAACATATGATGTTCCACCTTGTACGTATGGTAGGCCCTAATAGAGATAATGTCATCTCATGAAGCTTTTCATAAAAAACATCATTCCCTACAAACACATCATTGGATCATCAATCCAAAACGAGTTATGAATAAGTATATTAAAATTAGAATATAAATAATAATAATTTTAAAGTACCTGGAAGCTTAGGTAATTTTAAGGGAATCAGATCTTCATCGTTTGACAATAATGACGCCTGCAATTTTCCCATACTAGCAACATGGGTAGATCCAGGAAACGCCGCTAAAGTATCACTAGTACTGGTCTTTGTATCCTGAGGAGGTGTATCTTGTACTGCACAAAATTATTCCACTGTGAAATCCATCCAAGATTAAAGTACAAATCAAACCGTAATTAACACATAATCAAATATAAAAAAAATAAGGGCCTACTAGGTATAGACCATGAAAACGTAGATGTTTGCATCCTCCTTGTTGCCGACATTGCAGTTGGTAATGACATCCTCATAGGAGGAGGCGTCCGGAGTACATCATGACCTAAATGTACAGTTTGAAGTGAGGAGTCAAGATATATATGTGAGTTTGAATAAAACAACTAGTAAATCTAGTGAAAAATGTAGATTTCTAATCTGTAAGACCAATGAAGTTTGTAACATGTTAACTTAAGGATTATTTTACCTGTGAGATCTGTACTAGTACCGACCTCACCGCGATGTCCATGAGGAGTTGCTTGAGCAGTCAAAAAATCTTGTAAGAACACATGCATATTTTAGTTCATGTCATAAAAGAGTATAAAATATAAAAATTTATTGACCTTTTTTTTATAACTAAACATTCATTACTACTTACATCCAAATTACATGCTTTCCACAACAATAAATCTTTCCTCGCCAACAATTCCTCACTTGGATCTTGCTCAAGCAAAATGCCAAGAATTTTTGAACTGATTTTTTTTTAATTACTTCTTGACAATATACATGAGGTTAGGCCTATCTAGGATGGCGTCATCCATATCCTCCACTATGGGCATTGTTGTTGCAAGCACTCTTCCCTTTCCCTGAACATCAATTTGTGATAGGAATATCAGTAAAAATATGAGAATAACTCCAAAAGCCTAAAGAAAAGAACATAATAATATAACATTTTTCTTCTATATTATTTGTACAATTATAATAAGGTTTACCTTTGTTGAAGAATGGGTGGGGGTAAAATCCCCACCTCCATCATCACATGGTGGATCCATGTTGTCCTGTGATAAAGATTAAATATAAAAAATTCAGCGAAATGAAAGCAATAGACTTAACAAAAAAAAATTATTAATAAAATGGTATATTGGAGTCATAGATTGGAGGTTAGTTTAAATGGTATATAGTACTTTCCACCCCCATGATAGTGTCTTTTTTTTTATCTATGCAATTCAACTGGTAATCTATTAGCAGTTCTTGCCCTGCACTTATTGATTTTATCGCACATATACAAAAACACGATTCCCCTCACGCGCATCAAATATGCAATTGGAACTCTTATTAGTTGACCTAGGTCACGTACTATTTATAAAACCTTCAATATTTCTTGTTGCTTTTGGCCTTCCATCAATGTACATAAAAATCCTTTACTTTGATCCTTTTCTTTCTGTTGTATATAATTCGTTAACAATGCATACCTACACATACTTTTTTTATATCGAACAATCCGCATCCAATTACTGTAATTGTAACAAGGTCTGACAAAATCCATCAATTCAATAACTTTGTTGTAATATACCTTTATGCCATCCATGGAAAATAGTCCCAAACCATGTAATGATGATGGATCTATACGATATATCCTCTCATTAACACAAAAATTAATGTTAATTGGAGGTATTTCCTTGGGTACCCATTCTTTTAGAAGATGTGTGTACCTCAAGGGCACCTCAATGTCATCTATGGTCTCATCGTCATAAGAACATGACCCCCCTTTAGAAATAAAAAATTGCATATGTTTATTGAATTTTCTTCTAATCTTTTGACCTCTAGTTGATTTCCCTATTTTAGGCCTATTACATGTCTCACTTTCGTCTTCTAATCCCGCATTTCCCTGACTCGAGGAAGATAAAACTAACAAGAACATATTAGGTGGTTCCTGCAATCCATCAATTGATAGATATAGTTGGTAAGGAGTGAGATATTTTTCTAAATAAGTATAATGTTGATGTAATCTATAGAGTGTATTGACTTATATATACTTGTCGATCCATGTCACTATGCAGGATCCTCGTAAAAGGGGTTAAATTTCCTGCATATGTGAATCATTTATCTTAAGTTAGCGAAAAATTATGTGATACCTATGCTACAAATTCATAGAAAATAAAATGAACAATATGCATTCATTATCAAGATTGTCAACAAAAGGGGTGATGATGTCTGTAGTCAATTGCCTATTTCCACAAAGGGTTACAATCATACAAAATATATGCATGTAAACATCACCAACAATTGAGCATCATAAGAAATACATTGGTAATTTGTTAAACAATAAATACATTAAATCTACGAGTAATAACTGAAACACATGTATCATAAATCACATATGTTGTAATCATTAGAAATGAACACATTAATTTAATTGTACCATGGCATTAGAGTTTAATACATAATAAATTAATTATGAAAACATATAAGTCAAATAAATTTATATGACTAGATAAATATTACCATCATCATCATGACCATCATTGTCATCATCATCCTCAACATGATCAACATGATCATCATTATCATCATCATCATCACCACCACCACCACCATCATTTCCATCGTCATCATCATCACCACCATCACCATCACCATCACCATCATCATCATCACCACCACCATCACCATCACCATCATCATCATCATCATCTTCTTCTTCTTCTTCTTCTTCTTCTTCTTCTTAATCATCTTCGGTTTCTTCTTCTTCCATCACGTTATACTTTACTAGCCTTCCTCTTGGATCATGTCTGACAACAAGTGACCAACCCGATTTTTGTGGAACCTCTATGTAGAACACTTGCTCACATTCACTTGGAAGAACATAGGGATCATTTTCAAATGGCTCAAATGACCTTGAATTAATCATTATAAATCCACTATCATGTTGAATAACAGTTCTATCAGGATCATTTTGATTCATTCGTAGCATGTACCATTTGACAAAGAATAGAAATAATTTAAAGGATTCAAAGTCGCACTCAAGTATATCATCTGAAATGCCACAGTATCAGTTTTGAGATTCTTAAGGATGCATATCATTTCTAGATAAAATATTAGTGACCTCAAAGACTACAGTTATCCCAAAATCACAAGTTTTCTTTATGTCGTCCAACTTTTTTATGCAACATTTATGGCCATGGTAGTACATAGCTTTGTGGTGCTTGACTTGCAATTTTTCAAACATGTGAAAATCATTTGCATCATGAATTGATATTAAACATATGGGTCATGATTAATAAATTTATACGTACTTGTCTACCTCTTAAATCATTTTCTCGATCAATTACCATTGACGTAACATTGGAATATCCATTACAATGAGCTTCTTTAACCAATTAAGCAAGACCTTCCCATGTTAATGAATGACCATTTTGTTGACATAGCTCAATCTATATCATCATCCAATCAAGATTGTTCACAATATAGAAATGTAGTGCATCCCACTCTCGATCATCTATATAAAAAAAGGCCACTTAGAAACAACTTCAATTGAAGATTTATAAGAATTAATTAACTATAATAACATGTTATAATTAGCTTTCACTTTTGTCAATCTACCTTTCCCCATCAAGTACTCCCCTTCAAATTTTTTAATGGTGTTGGGGTCCCAAATGTGATCTACATGCATCTTTTCTGCAAACTTAGGAATATATTCACTAATATACACCATGGTCTAGTATACCATATATCCCTCCACCACAGAACCATCAAGATGTGCTCTTTGTCAAACCAAACCCTTCAAAAAAATTTAGGTGTCTCTCAACCGTCCACATTGACCTAGTTTGTATAGGTCCAGACAATTCAATCTCATCAACTTGATGTATGAGGTAGTGTTATTGTGCATTGAAAAAAGTAGAAGGTAAACAATTTTTCTCTTCCAATATTGTGTATCTTCTTTATTGATTTATTTCGATGAAAACCACCTACATGTGATTCAACACGCAAAAACATATAAATGATACTTTACAAATAATATACAATAAATTAATGAAAAAAGTAAACCAAGTCGCAAGTATAATATCTATACAACAAATCTACAAATAACACTTCTAACCTCATGTATTTTCCAAGATCGTATATAACTTATTTGACACTGTTGTCGTAGTGGTGTGGGAGAGATAAAGGTAGAATGTACTGAGATAATTATAAAATAATCATTTCAATATTTTAGAGAATAATACAATGAAAACTACATGCAGTATACAAATATATAGAGTACACAAAATAACATATCATTTCATCCCTGGCCCAAATTCACTTTTATTTGATATGATATTATTTATGTTCGCAGCAAACCCTGTGAAAAATTGGATTTTTTTAATGACTTGTTTTATAGCATTGCTTTGCTACTCTGATAATAACCAAGGAAGGGCACTTATATCATTATGGTCTCCATTGTTATTTGATTGAATGCTATTTTTCAATGGATGGTTAGAATTTTCAATGTCACTACAAATTTTGACATTTTTTTTTTAATCATGCCTTTCGTCCAATAATTTCCATAATGTCTCTATTACATTCTTTCCAATATGCATAAATTATCTAGGATAAATTTTTAGTCCTTTTGGAAGTTGGTCATTGATGCCTTGATGACCTTCACAAGCATCAATTACATCATCAGTAAATAAAAGACAATATGAAAATATGAATTTCAAACAAAAACCATCAGATTGAATAACATTACCTCATTGATTGATTCTATTGTATTCCAACTTCCATAGGTGAGGTGTCATTCTTCATAGCTTTGATGCAGTCTCTTCTTTCCCATTGAAAAAAAAAAATTCGGTAATTTGATACTATGATTTCTATGGAGAAAGTGCCTATACTTATCAAACACTTGCTTTCCTAAAATTTTTGAATGACGAGATTTCATCTTTGGACCACAAACTGGACATGCAAATTTTACCTTTGTCTGAAAACCTACAAGATGGTGTATAATTGGATTGAATATGTTGATTTTTATAATTACAATTATCATGCATAGACTTAGACATACAAAAAAGATGTGTTAGCGCTATAACATACCAAAAAAGAGGTGTTAACAAGAGAATATACCACAAAAATGTATTAGCCCAGTGGCATCATGTATTTTCCATACAAGCATTGCATAGAATTGAAATTGTCTTTGTCCTATTGGTCTAAAGATGTCATACATAGTGGCCCCATTCCATAAATCCAATAACTCATCGAGAAGAGGATCAATATATACATTTATATCTTTGACTTGGTACTTACCTGGTTGAATAAACAAAAATATTACATAATTATTATCATTTTGATGCAATATTTATGAATAAATTTAGATGACTATTGAATGAAAAAATACCTAGAACAATCATTGCCAACAATATGTGCTCCCTTTTTATGGACATCCGAAGAGCAATGTTATTGTTGATAACAAAAATAGGCCACACCGATTAAACAGATCTCATCTCTCCAAATGGATTGACACCATCTACTGCCAATGAAAGCTTGAGATTATGAGGTTCTTCTTCAAAGTGCGGCCAAGTTTCCTCTATGTCCTTAAATGCAGAACCATCCATAGGCATTCACATAATGTCATCTTGACTTCTATTGCATGCATGGTAATCTATAAATTGTTCCATGGTAGTGCACCTGAATAATTATTACAGACCTGGAATAATGGAAACATACCGGAGAACCTTTCAAAGCACCTTTTTTTGTTATTTGATTTGTTTGATATCTACTAATATGATAATCAGGGCATTCTGTTGCAAATTCATGTTATTTATGATATATAATATATGAACATTGGGACATTAATGTATTGTTTGATACTCCATCCCAATATCTTTCATAATGGAAGATAGTTCGCAGTATGAGCAAGGTAGAATGTTTGATGGTGGTAACAAACACTCACCTATCAACCTATGGAAAAAGGTATAATTAGCATACATGATTCACCATTTGTTAACAATAAGGAAATTAAGACTAAAATAGGTGAAAAATATGACATATATGACATACCTTAACATTCGGGACATTGCTACATTGGATAAACCATTCAAAATATTGAAGTTCACCAACAACAATACACCGAACAAAAGAGTTGTTTGGGAGCCTTCGTATAGGGGCTCACATGCCTTCTAAAGTATAGGTAAATCAAGGTCAACTTCATCATCGTGATCAGGTGCACCAGTAGTATCATCTTCAATTGTATTCTCTAGCACATGACCAGCTACAACAATACCATCATCTTCAATTGTGTTCTCTTTCGCAGGATCGTCTTTTTCCATGGAATCATTATCTTTTCCTAGGATATTCACACCTCCATTTTCCTCCACTTGGAATTTCACATTCTCTAAATTATTATGGTCCATAACATGTAACCTAGGGTGGTTAACCTATATCAAAATGAGGACATTAAATTAACCATGACCATGATCCCATCATCAATTGAATTCTTATGTATACAAATTGTTAAAAAAATATATTGAAATACTTACCAATGGATGAAAATCATGCCCCCTTCAATGTGACCATGTTTTCTACAATGTTTCTCAGATTTTTTGACTAGAAGTCTTCAAGTCTTTAAGCCCTTGCAATTTTTGCAGGGACAATAACATTTTCCATCACCTTTTCTTTTAAAATTATCTAACAATATAGCAATAGTCTCCTTATTTTGTTCTAGGTTCATATTTTCAGACATGGTCTTTCTTCACCAGAAAATATTCGAGCTATAATTATTGTAAGATAAGATATAGATGATATGTTTACCAATGTGTAAGATATAAAATTTATTACATTTAAAAAGTAATGGGGGTAAATAAGATGCTCTCCTTTTATCCTTAGATGCACACATGGAGGATCCAAATTGATTAACCCCCAAGGAAGGATCAATGCATAAATGAATCAATCATTTGGAAATAAGAGCAAAGAGGAAAATCTTAAATTCCCATTTATAGGAAAGAATGTTTAATAGATCTAGAAAGATTAAGAGATTTAATTGAAATGAATAGGAGAAAAGTACTAACCTTGAAATGTTACAGATCTGAAGAATGCTATTTTTAGGGGTCTGCACTCAGTTTCTAAAAAATCTGAGACCAGATCTGGAATAGAAACACAGAAATGAACAAAAACCAAAAATATTTTTCCGTTCTGACATAATTCTAATTTTGACCCTCAAGTAAATGTCACCAATGACCTAGAATTTCAGATTCTAACCTAAGGCAGAATCGACCTAAAATGTCTCCGACAGAAAATCTATTTTTGGATCCTGAAAGTTTATCGAAAAGGTTATCTGAATCTGTACTCTAATCTACTATTCCAAACCTGTGACTACAAGAAAAATAGATTTTTTGTTGGGGGGACAAGTTTTTCTTGGTCAAACCCTAGTTTTGGAATTAACCTCAAAGTATATTTGAAATTGCATAAGCAAAACAAAGTAATTGAACAAATTCACCTTGCTTGTAGAAGCCCTTGTGGCAGATTCAAATACGTGGATCCACAACTATGCATGCACCAAATAGATGTAGAATATAGAATGTAGAATGTAGGATGTCTCAAATAAATTGCTTATAGATCTTCAATGCCAATCTTTAATGGGTCTTTGAATAGGAAGAGGCTTGGAGGAGTGTGGATGGAAAAATCTTCAACAAGAGGGCTCCATGGAGCTTGAATCCTTCAATGGCCACCAATGGATCTCCTTGATAAATTGAGTGCTTGAGAAGTGCTTGAGTGCTTGATAATAGATGAATGCTTCAATGGGTACTTGGATTGCTTCAAATCTTTCTTCTTTACCTTTGGATTTCACTCTTCAAGTCTTTAATAGTTGATGATCATGGTTAGAGAAAATGAGAGGAGAAAGCTTCCTTATATATGAATCTAGGGCACAATCTTCTAGAGAGGCCTACATAAGAGAATTCAATTCCAATTAGACCTATACTCTTAGAAGAGGACCTATATTAAATATAATTTAAGATTTTCTTCTCCAAAGACCGAAACAACCGAACCAGAAGTGGGAATTAACTCTTTCCAAAGCCCGACATCCGGAAACCTTGGAAATCTAAAATTTGGACCTTAGGTCAGAAAAAGGTCAATTCTGACCTAGGTCAAGGTCAAGGTTGACCTTGACCAAAATTTTTTGACTTTGACCCTGAGGTCAAAGTCCCAATTTGTAGTTTGGAGTGTCAAAAATAGGCTGGAAAAAGTAGGAAATGGGGCAGAACAGGTGGGAAAATCCAGATCCAAGTCAGAGACCCCAAACCCCTTACTCAAAAGGCTAAACCAGTCTACAATGGAAGTGCTTCCATTTTTTGACTATACATTTAGCCCCCACTTTAGCAAGAGTATGGACTCAACACAAACTCTTGGTAAAGGAGATCATAAAGAATAGATAATCTTATTGAAATCAAAAGGGACAAAGGAATCCTCAATCCCCCAGGGAATTAAGTCTTTATCAACCCTAAGATCATGATAAGAGAGACATCACCAGTTAAAGAGAAAAAGAGAGAGGGTGTGATTACCTCACCCAATGAGAACTTATGTCCCATTGTGAACCACACAAGGAAATAGTGCAACTGGAAAGATGGAGTTGAACCACCTAGTGAATGTGGCTACTCACTAGTCAACCCATCAGGGAGATTCATTCTTAAGGACACCTTCCGACCTTAAGGGATCAAACCATTGTAAATTGAAATTGGAGAGATCAAGAGATCTGTATAAATTTAAACTAGAGAGATCAAGAGATCCTATAAAGTATAAATTTGTGCTTTAAGGATTAGTCTTTAATCCATAAAGGGAAAAAGTTTTAAGTTTTGAAAATATTTTGAACGTGCATATGTGCAAAAAGTGAGTAGAGCGTATGCCCCCACATTAAAGTCATTTCTAACACTTTAACAGGAGCAATGGCTTTAATGGAAACATAAACAAATCTACTGATTATGTTTCCACTACGAGATGCCCCCCAAAGGAAGACAAATCAAGGGAAATACCACATAAACAGACAAAGAACATAAAAGGGATCTACCTACTGTGGGGTCAGCATGATAATAAGATAACATGTATATATATATATGATATTATTGAAAATTAATTGACATCATTCCCCAAAGAAAGTAGAACTACAATCACAATGGAGGAATGAAAATGCAAGAGTTACAAAGAAGAGTCTTTTCAGACCACAACATGGAGCCCGAAAAGAATCAGTGCTACCATGTTGTAGATCCAAGTGGACTACACAAGAAAAATATTTACGAACAACATCACAAGTACAACATAACATGAAAATAACATATAGAAGAGTAAAGATACATATAGAGGAATTATACAACAGGTTTGATTCCTTTATCACCTTGCACCAACAAAGTAACAAGGGTCATATAAAAGAGTCTAACAAACATTTAGCAAGCAAATTATAGGAGAAGCACAATACAACATGCAAACACAAAAAGCACTACATTGAAGGATAAGCCAATCAGGTGTATCATGTACTCTCCCCATCTTGGTTTATATCATTTAGGGAAGGTGGGAAACTCACAAGAGGGACTATATCCAACACAGTAAGAATAATAGCCAATTCCAAACAAGGATCCTCTTGAGAATTGTGTTGCTCAATACTACGTGTAATTATCAATTGATTTGAAAGCATATGAGGTAAATCAGTATCAAGATTGATGGTCTCATATTCATCACTAAGATCAATAGGATCATCAAGAGTATCCTCATCAAGATTAATTAAAATAGGATCTAAGATGTGAATAGAATCATCATACTCATTCATCTTAACATCATCATTATGAGCATTAACTTCTTCCAACACATTAGGCATAGGTTGGTCAAAAGAAGGTAAAGAATTTAAAAGAACAAAAGCACACGCCCTAGCATTAGCTCTATGCTTCTTATGATGTTCATTAGAATATTTGTTACATTTTTCTTTTTTTGACACATGTTGAGAACTAGGAGGGATAAAAACTAGTTCCTTCACAAGTTGTATAGGAGGATTGGTAGGATTCAAAGTAGGCTAAGAAGTGATACTGGCAGGTTGAGTAATAGAGCTAGCTCTAATGGATAAATGAGGTATAGAAGGAGTGGGAAAAAGACCACGGTTAAGATCTCTCTAAGGCATGCTTAACTCGACAATCTTGCAATGTTTATAGGCTTGATATGAATGAAAAATGGTTGTCAGGGTGAGGATGACATGAATTAGGTAATGAAGGCCAAAATAAATCAAGAATGGCACAATCTCTAGGCCTAGAAGGTTGATACAAACTATGATTAATTGTTTTCACTTCTCCATTATGAATGAACTTAAGACATTTATGAATAGGAGAAGCAATAGCATGCATATAATTTATCCAAGGCAAACCAAATTTGACTTGAAATTGATCAGAAGTAGGGACGATAATGAAGATAGTATCTACAACTTTACCACAAAGTTCAAAAAGCAAGTTAATAGAACCAAGTGCAGTATAGATAAAACCATTACAAGTTTGGATCCATGCATTTGATGTATCATAACAATCACATTCTAGGTTTTTCATAAAAAAGTTTTCTCAGTACTGACATTTAATAAAGATGTGGGATCAACAAGGCAACCACGCATAGGTATCTTAGCAATCCTAGCATAGATATAAAGGGGACCATTGGGAGCCTTAATAGTCTCACAATCATCAAAGGTAATTGAAAGTTACCTAGGTCATTTATCCTTGGTTTGTTTCTAAGGTTTAGGTGGAACTTGAAGTTGAAGTGGAGGTGAAGGATCTTGAATTGTAGGTTGAGGTGAAACAATGCACTCCACATGATTAACAATGTGATTAAGATCATTAATCTTTGAATCATAAAAAATATTCACAGAAGATGGTTGACCGATGGTATTACTATCATGTGTAGGTAGAGGATTCGTATAGATTTGAAGCTTTTGATTAGGGGGAGAGACAAATTTGTTCCCATTACCATCAAAAGTATCAATAGATAAAGCATTATAATTGATTAAGTCTTGAACTTTATGCTTTAGAGAATAACATTTTTCAGTATCATGGCCATTCTAGTGACGGTATTGGCAAAAAACTTTACAATCAAAGGATTTGGATGCTATCGTGGTAGGGAGAAGAGGTCAAATAGGAGGCAAGGTAATCATATTATAACTTAACAACCTAATCATAATAGAATTTAAATATTCAAAGAGAGGATTAAACGTATGATTCATATGGAAAGCAATGGATGCAGAGGTAGCATTGTGTGATGCAACAACAACTTGATCAGCAACCACATTCGTTTGTTTATAAATCTTGACATAGTTGTTAGGTTTCTGAAACTTATTAGGATTAGGAACAACGTCACTCTTATCAACTGGAACATGAGCCATTGGAGTTTTTCTCTCAAATTGAATCACTTGTAATTGATAATGATGAAGTGCTACAAAAAGTTGTTAAGAGGTAAATTAAGTAAGCAGAATCTTATCTCTAATATCCTTTTGTAAATTTGAAATAAACATATGTTGAATATGTTGGAAAGATTGTTGGAAAGCTACAATGGAAAAAATTGTTGTTTTGTCATTGATGTCAAACCTTAACTATTGAGACTATTGCTATCTGTTTAAGTACCATATCTATTGATTGAGGAAGGAGATTTAACAAGAAGATCAAGTGGAACGGTTGAGTTATAGGAAATCACAAGGGTACTTGATCAGTTGGCACATTAGCAAAGTAATGTGTTGTTTATCTTTCGATGATAGTTTACTGTGAACAGTTTATGTCGAGCGAAGTCAGTGATGACCGAGCACCAGTAAATTGCTGAGGATACCAATGATGACCGATTAGAAGAACACAGTGTTGGCCGAGTGTCAATATTTTGGTAATTGTTGAGATTTGAGATCTCTGGCCGACATAATTGATTTTATTGGGATATGTAAAGTTAATTAAGGATAAGAACGACTTTTCCACACTATCTAAATGCATGGGTAACCGTAATTAATGCATAGGTCAAAGATTTAATTAGTGATTGCTTTAGATAAGTAAATTAAATGTAAAGATGGAAAGATCCATTGGATTTGACCTAACCTAAGATCTACTATCTTGATTAAGAGGAAAAATATTTATCTGACCTAGATGAAAAGGTGATGCAATGGAAAGGTTGGTGGAATGATAAGAAAGATAAGTGATACACAAATTTGGACTACCAATGAACTACCCTTCCAAGTGCATACTAACTCCAAGAGACTCAATTCACCCAAGGTTACTATAGGTGCAAATAAATGATATATTTGGTGTATTTAGATGGTATTAGGGTGTATTAAAGTGGTTTTAAAGTTCCAGACCCAACCCAACACTCCTAGAATTCAATTCTTCACCAAACTGCCAATAGGCCTAATAGCCTTCCTTGTAGCCCTGCAGCGAGAGTAATTTGTAGTTAACTCTGAAATTTACCAAAGGATTAAAAAAATAAATTGCAGATTAGGATACCCTTTATCCTCTTACACAACATACTAAAATGGTTTTATGGACTCCTTTGGACCATATATGACTGTCCTCACACTATGGCCTTAAAAATGCATAAAAAGACCCCAATTTACA
>MU223136.1:2762054-2775138 GCA_018584345.1 Thuja plicata | reverse complement strand
AACAAATGTCATTTCATGACATCAAAACATTATAGGAGCCAATACACCATAGTTGATGTGATTTGAATCACCTAGGGTCCCTTTGATCTCCTTGGACCCCTGATTGTCATTAGGTGGCCTCCATTCATTCATGATCTTCATGGTCTTCATGTTGGTCCTTGGTGCTCCTGCACCAAAAGGTATATGATAACCTCAAGGGGTTATTCATGTTGTGTGTAAGAAGTGTATGCAAGAGGATTGCATGGTTAACTGACTGATTGACTTAATCAAAGAAGAGAGGTTCAGAAGAGAAGCAGAGAGCTATGAGAGTGATTGCTTGATGGGTTTCTAAGAAGATCTGAAGATTGAAATGAGAATGGAGGCCACTTAGTGAATTAGCATTAGAGATGAATTGGATATGGATTTGCAAAGTAAGTTGTATGTATCAGATCACACCTGCTGATTACTTTCTAACTATTGTATCAGTCAAAATCCTTTAACCAGGTTGACCTAATAGTCATTGTATAAATCCTTTTAGCAAGGTGACATTCAAGTGGAATATTCTAAGTCCTCTAATAAGGCCACTCCTAATAGGGTGATTAAATCCTTTAACCAAGTCACATTTAGCAATGTGTTTTGTAACCTTTAAGAGGCTTGGCTCCTAACAGAGCTCACTTTAGAAGAGTGAAAACTTGATAGCATGTTATTGGTGGTTTTTCCCAAATTGGGTTTCCATGTTAAATACTAGTGTCAACTTGTGTGAATTTTTATGTTGTCTTTTACTGTTAAGTTTCTACAAGCTGATTACATCTTAACAGTAAACTGCATATGTATGTTGTTGTTTTATGTTATTGCTATCGAGCAAATCTGAGTTGTTCTATTTGGTATAAAGTTTAAATGGGCATATCTAGACCCAAGGATAACTAATTCGCCCCACTCTCAGTGATTTTGAATTCATTCTAACAATTGGTATCAGAGCTTTAGTCTCTTAAAAATAGTTTGAAGGTACTTGGAGAAAAAGATCAAGATGTATAAAAAGGAGGTACCGAAGTTGAACAAAGTGAATTTACCTGCATGGAAAAGTTTGATGAAATTTTTTTTGGATGGTATTGGCAATTTTGCTAAGCACTATGTTGAACATGATTATGTATCCCCCACTACACCCGCCACTCCTGTACAGTTAAGAGAAAAGAAGGAATACAATCAAGCAATGCTAGAGATTGCATCATCTCTGAACTATCATGAGTTTGAAGACATAAAGAATCATACAACTGCAAAGAAAATGTGGGATATCCTTGAAACTATCTATGGAGGAGATAAAAATGTGCTGAGAGCCAAATATGAAAGTTTAAGAGGTAAGTTTGATGAAATGAAAATGAAAGAAGCAGAAAATATAGTTCAATAGTATGGTAGGATAAAGGAAGTTGTAAATGCTATTAGAGGAGCTAAGGGAACCATTGATGATAACACCATTATGAGAAAGGTACTGAGATTCAAGAATTGAGATGTACTCCTAATAATAATTTGACTTTGGAAGGTCTGGCAGGCAGACTTACTACATTTGAAATGTCAAATTTTGATAACTACACTTCACAAGCTATTGAATCTACATTCAGATCCTAGTTGATCCTTAACAAATCAAAGAAAGGAAAGAAATGTGTAAACAGTGACAACGACACTACAAATGATGATCTGGAAGAACTTGAAGCACTCATGGAAAAAAGACTATCTAGAGGCAAAGGAAAATTCAAAGGTAACTTCCTATCATTTTTTTTTCATGTAACAAAGTTGGTCATATTGCTGCAAGGTGTCCTGATAAGAATGACAAAGATGAAAGAAGAGACAACAAGTACAAAGACAAAAAAGATGACCAAGACTTCTAAAAGTATAAAGATTACAAATACAAAGGTAAGAAATCTAGTTATATAGCTAAAGAAGCTTCTGACAATGATCTAAAAATTCTGATGAAAATGATATGGAAGTTGTGTATGTTTCTATGAAAGATGATTCCGATGATAATGAGAAAACTGCACTAATTTCTTATATGAGTAAAGGTGACCGTTGGATTATTGACAGTGGTTGTTATCATCACATGACTAGTGCTAAAGATAAATTTGAAACCTTAGATCAGTGTAAAGGTGGTTATGTTAAATTTGGTAATGATGCACCATGTCTTGTTAAAGGGAAATGATCAATTAAATTGACTGACAAGATCAGATGTGACAATGTATATTGGGTTGATGATCTTAACTATAATCTATTGAGTGTTGCACACCAGAATACTTCTGGTTATAGAGTTAAATTCCATCACAAGAAGGGAAAGATCTATGATGTCAATGGAGAACTAGTTGGAAGTGGTGAGAAAACAAAAGGTAACTTGTTCTATCTAGACTTAGCTGATGAGACATGCTTGTTTGCACATTATAATGATGTTTGGTTATGGCATAAAAGGTTGTGTCATGTAAATTTTGATAACTTAGTAAGCATAAGAAAATTAAAAAAGGTTAGAGGGCTACCTAAGTTAAAGAAACATGAAAATGCAATGTGTAAGCAATGTCAATTAGGAAAGATGACTAAATCTAGGTTCAAGAGAAAGACTCATACTTCTTCAAGGAAATACTGGAATTAGTTCATACTGACCTTTGTGGTCCCATTGGTGAGAAAATTTAATGTGGAGATAGATACTTTATTTTATTTGTAGATGATTACTCAAGAATGATGACTGTTATGCTTCTTAAAGAAAAATATGATGCATTCTAGTTATTTAAGTGGTACTTGGTAAAAGTTGAAAAAGAGATAGGTAAAAGTCTGAAATGTTTAAGATCTGACAAAGGAGGCAAGTTTATTTCTAATGAGTTTAACAGGTTCTGAAATGACCGAGGGATAAAAAGACAAATGCCCACACCTAGGACACCACCAAAAAATGGTATTGCTGAGAGAAGAAATAGATCTATCATGGATTGTGCCTGAACACTAATGATGGAGAAGAATGTTGCACAAAAATATTAGAGAGAAGCCTTAAGTACAAGAGTCTATACCCTGAATAGAGTACAAGTCAAGAAAGGTGAAGAAGGCATATTTCTTGGTTACTCAATGAAAAGTAAAGTATATACAGATGTTTGAATTATAACACTAATAAAATTGTGGAAAGTGCAAATGTTAGAATTGACGAATACACAGAAAGAAATGAAGTTGAAAGCACATAGGAACCTGAAAGTTACAAATCATTCATCTATATGGATGAGGAAGATTCTAGTGAATTACCTGAAACTGAGAATGAGGTTGTCGAGCAATAGCTAGCACCTGTCGAGTTATAGAACAAAGCTATCGGGCAATAGGAGGTAATTTCTAAGCTATCTGATGGAGATGCTGAGTCACAGAATCAACCTGAATTGAACATGAATGATCAAACTGAAGTAGAAAAATAACCTACTCTAGCAAAGTATGTAAGGAGGAACCATAAACCTGATCAAATTATAGGATTGAAGGATTATACAGTTATGAAAAGAAGTAAGTTGAGAGAAGATACATGATTTTTATGTATTTTGAGCCTAAAATAGTAAAAGATGCCTTAGACAATGAAGACTGGATATAAGTCATGAATGAAGAAATTGAACAGATTGAGAAGAATAAGACTTTGACACTTGTACCTAGGCTAAATGACAAGAATTTAATTGGTACTAAGTGGGTATTCAGAAATAAGCTTAATGAACATGGAGAGGTAACAAGAAACAAAGATAGACTAGTATGCAAAGGTTATGCACAAGAGGAAGCAATTGATTATGGAGAAACATTCACCCTAGTTGCAAGATTGGAAGGAGTAAGAACATTACTTGCATATGTAGCCTACAAAGGTTTTAAAGTCTATAAAATGGATGTAAAGTCAGTATTTCTAAATGGAATATTAGAAGAATACATTTACATTGAACAAGATGATGGATTTGTTGACCCAAGCAAGAGGAACATGGTTTGCAGATTACACAAGGCACTATATGGACTGAAGCAAGCACCTAGAGTATGGTATGAGAGATTGCACAATTATCTGACGAAGATTGGATTTGCTAGAACCATTGACAACAAGAATCTGTATTTGAAGATAGAGAAAAGTAAAGGTACTTTATTAGCTGAAATTGTTGTTGATGACATTATATTTAGTGGACAAGATATGTTATGCCAAGCATTTGCAAACGAGATGTAAACTAAATTTGAGATGTCTATGTTTGGTGAGATAAAAAAATTTGTTAGCTTACAAATATATTAGATGAAGAATGGTATCTATATTACTCAATCAAAATATGTCAAGGAGATACTAAATTTTTTTGGAATGGAATATTCAAAACCAATGAGTACACCCATGGCTACTGGATAGAAGTTAACAAAGAATGATGATACAAAACAAGTGAATCAAACCCTTTATAGATCAATGAATGGAAAGCTACAATATGTTGTGCACATAAGACCTGGTATTGCACTGGTTGTTGGTATTATTGCGAGATTTTTTTCCAATCCCAAGGAAACACATATAATGGTGGTAAAAAGAATTCTGAGATATTTGAAAGGAACAGATGACTATGGTCTGTATTACAAAAATAATGACAAGTTTGAACTCAGAGTCTATACTGATTCTGATTGGGCTGGAAATGTGGATGACAGGAAAATAATAGAAGGAGGAGCATTTATTTTAGGGAAAATATTAGTTTCATGGACAAGCAAGAAAAAAAATTGTACCTCATAATCTATAGCTGAAGTCGAGTGTTTAGCTGCAATAGTTAATTGTTCTAACATTGTATGGTTGAAGATACTACTGAAAGGTATGAAAGAAGAGATCATAGAACCAGTTGTCATATATTGTGATAACACGAGTGCCATTAATATTTATAAGAACTATGCCATGCACTCTAAGACAAAGCATATAGCTATCAAGTATCATTACTTGAGGGAGCTAGTTCAGAAGAAGGATGTGAGACTGGAATATATGTATACTAAGGAACAGTTAGCAGACATATTTACAAAGGCACTACTGAAGGATGCTCATGAGTATCTGTGAGGTAAATTAAGGGTGATTCCCCTAACTAAGGCTAATTAGTTTAGAATGGAACTGTTGCATCAAATTTTATATTCAGAATATTCTACATATTGATGCATAGGCAGTCACACTTTAGGATGCTGCCTAAAGCTGTGAAAGACAGACAAAGACAGAAAAGAGGGTCAGTCATAAGCAAAATGATAGGAACAACATGATATAGATTTTAGAATAGAAGATTTTGCATGATGAATATGTCAACATCTTTGGCATTGTTGTCAAAGAGGGAGAGATTACTGAGAAAAATAAATAAAGAGGGAGAGATTAATGAAAAAAAGGATTGTTGTCAAAGAGGGAGAGAATAATGAAAGAGGGAGTCTATAGATGAATAGAAATAGAAAGATTTCAATGTGATCATAGACACAAAGGGAGAAAATTTTTACAAGATGAGAGTCAGAATGAAGCTAAAAACATTAATGAAGATTTGTTCATATCAAGGAACACAGGAAGAATTTTTGGATTGTATGGTAACTATGGTTAAAAATTATTGTTTTATTGTTAAGTGTTGCCATCAATGCCAAAGAGGGAGATTGTTGGAAAGCTACAATGGAAACAATTGTTGTTTTGTCATTGATGTCAAACCTCAACTAGTGAGACTATTGCTATCTATTTGAGTACCATATCTATTAATTGATGAAGGAGATTTAACAAGAAGACCAAGTGGAATGGTTGAGTTATGGGAAATCAGAAGGGTACTTGATGAGTTGGAACATTGGCAAAGTAATGTATTGTTTATCTTTCAATGATAGTTTACTATGAACAGTTTATGCCGAGCGAAGTCAGTGATGACCGAGCGCCAGTAAATTGATGAGGAAACCAGTGATGAATGAGCGAAAGAACACAGTGTTGGTCGTGTCAGTATTTTGGTAATTGTTGAGATTTGAGATCTCTGGCTGACATAATTGATTTTATTGTGATATGTAAAGTTAATTAAGGATAAGCACAATTGGTCCACACTATTTAAATGCATGGGTAACCATAATTAATGCATGGATCAAATATTTAATTAGTGATTTCTTTGGAGAAGTAAATTAAATATAAAGATGGAAAAATCCGTTGGATCTGACCTAATGTAAGATCTACGATCTTGATTAAGCAGAAAAATATTTATCTAACCTAGATGAAGAGGTATATAATAACCTCAAGGGGTTATTCATGTAGTGTGTAAGAAGTGTATGCAAGAGGATTTCATGGTTAATTGAGTGATTAGCTTAATCAAAGCAGAGAAGGCTGAGCAGAGAAGTAGAGAGCTGCAAGAGTGATTGCTTGACGGTTTTCCAAGCAAATCTGAAGATTGAAATGAGAATGGAGGCCACTTAGTGAATTAGCATTAGAGCTGAATTGGATCTGGATTTGCAAAGTAAGTTGTATGTATCAGATCACACCTGTTGATTACTTTCTAACCATTATATCAATCAAAATCCTTTAACCAGGTTGACCTAACAGTCATTGTATAAATCCTTCTAGCAAGGTGACATTCAGGTGGAATGTTCTAAGTCCTCTAACAAGGCCAGTCCTTGTTTTGAAGTAGCTCCATCAAGTAATGATACTTTATAGTGATATGCTTTGTCTTAGAGTGCATCACAGGGTTCTTAGAAATATTGATGGCATTCATGTTATCACAATATATAACAACTAGTTTTGTGATCACTTCTTTCATACCTTTCAATAGTATCTTCAACCACACAATATTAGAGCAGTTAACTGTTGCTACCACATACTTGGCTTCAGCTGTAGATTGTGAGGTTCAATTCTATTTATTTCTTGTCCATGAAATCAATCTCTTTCATAGAAGAAATGCACCACCTATGGTGCTTTTCCTGTAATCCACATTTCTAGCCCAATCAGAGTCAATGTAAACTTTGAGCTCAAACTTATAATTCTTTTTGTAATATAGACCATATTCATTTGTTCCTTTCAAATATCTCAGAATTATTTTTTACTTTCATCATATGAGTTTCATTGGGATTGGAAAAAAATATTGCAACAACTCCAACAGCCAGAGCAATATCAGGTCTATTGTGCACAACATATTGAAGCTTTCAAATCATTGACCTATAAATGGTTTGAATCACTTCTTTTGTATCATCATTTTTTGTTAACTTTTAATCGGTAGGCATGGGTGTACTCACTGGTTTTGATTCTTCCATTCCAAAAGTTTTTAGTATCGCCTTGACATATTTTGATTGAGTAATATAGATACCATTCTTCATTTGATATATTTGCAATCCAACAATGAATTTGATTTCACCAAACATAGACATCTCAAATTCAGTTTGCATCTCTTTTGCAAATGTTTGGCATAACACATCTTGTCCACCAAATATAGTGTCCTCAACAAAAATTTCAGCTAATAAAGTACCTTTATTTTGTTCTGTGTTCAAATAAAAATTGTTGTTGTCTTTGGTTCTTGCAAATCCAATCTTTATCAAGTAATTGTGAAATCTATCATACCATGCTCTTGGTGCTTTCTTTAGTCCATATAGTGCCTTGTGTAATCTGCAAACCATGTTCCTCTTGCTTGGTTCAAAAAATCCATTAGCTTGTTCAATGTAGACTTCTTCTTCTACTATTCCATTTAGAAATGTTGACTTTACATCCATCTGATAAAATTTAAAACCTTTGTAGGATGCATATGAAAGTAAGGTTCTGAATCCTTCCAATCTCACAATTGGGGTGAATGTTTCTCCATAATCAATTCCTTCCTCTTGTGCATAACCCTTGCATACCAGTCTAGATTTACTCCTTGTTACTTCTCCATGTTCATTCAGCTTGTTTCTGAATACCCACTTAGTACCGATTACATTTTTGTCATTCGGCCTAGGTACAAGTGTCCAAGTCTTTTTCTTCTCAATCTATTCAATCTCTTATTTCATGGCTTGTATCCAGTCTTCATCTTCTAAGGCATCTTTTACTATTTTAGGCTCAAAATCACATAACAAGCATGTACCGTCTCTCAGCTTATTTCTTGTCATAACTGTTGAATCCTTTGATTGTATGATTTGATCATGTTTGTGGTGCCTCCTTACATATTTTTTGAGAGTAGGTTCTTTCTTTTCTTTAGATTCATTGTTCTCGTTCAATTCAGGTTGATTTTGTGCCTTGACATCTTCATTAGATAGCTTGGCAATTGCCTCCTATTTTTTGGCAACCTCATTCTGTGACTCGACAGGTGCTTGTTGTTTCTCGGTGACCTCATTCTTAGGTTCAGGTAATATATTATAATCTTCCTCATCTAGAATGACAAATGATTTGTAACTTTCAGGTTCCTGTGTACTTTCTTCTTCATTTCTTTATGCATATTCATCAATTCTAACATTTGCACTTTCCACAATTTTTTTAGTGTTATAATTCAAACACTTATATGCTTTACTTTTAGTTGAATATCCAAGAAATATGTTCCTCACCTTTAGCATCAAGTTTTCCATTTCTTTTATCCTTCAGTATAAAACATTTTCTTCCAAAAACTTTGAAATATCTTACATTAGGGGCATATCCATACCATAGCTCATAAGGTGTAGCATTAGTACCTTTCTTGACTTGTACTATGTTCAGGGTATAGAATGTTGTACTTACAACTTCTCACAAATATTTTTGTGCAACATTCTTCTCCATCATTAGTGTTTTGGCACAATCCATGATAGATCTATTTCTTCTTTCAGAAATACCATTCTATGGTGGTGTCCTAGGTGCGAACATCTATCTTTTTATACATCGGTCATTGCAGAACATGTTAAACTCATTATAAATAAACTCGCCTCATCAGTCAGATATCAAATATTTCAAAAATTTTCTTGTCTCCTTTTCAAATTTTGCCAAGTACTACTTAAATAACTGCACTGCATTAGATTTCTCCTTAAGAAACATAATAGTCATCATTCTAGAGTAATAATCAGTAAATAGAATAAGATATCTATCTCCACAGTAACTTTTCTCACCAATGGGACCACAAAGGTCAGTATAAACCAATTCTAGAATTTCCTCAAAAGTATGAGTCTTGTTTTTGAAACTAGATTTAGTCATTTTTCCCAATTGACATTTCTTACACATTGCATTTTCAGGTTTCTTTAACTTAGGCAACCCTCTAAACTTTTTCAATTTTCTTATGCTTAACAAGTTATCAAAGTTTACATGACACAACCTTTTATGCCATAACCAAACATCATTATATTGTGCAAGCAAGCATGTCTCATCAGCTAAGTCTAGATAGAACAAGTTACCTTTTGTTTTCTCTCCACTTCCAACTAGTTTTGCAGTGGCATCATAGATCTTTTCCTTCTTGTGATGGAATTTAACTCTGTAACCAGAAGTATTCAGTTGTGCAACACTCAATAAATTATAGTTAATATCATCAACCCAGTATACATTGTCACATCTGATCTTGTCAGTCAAGTTAATTGATCCTTTCCCTTTAACAAGACATGGTGCATCATTACCAACTTTAACATAACCGCTATTGCACTGATCTAAGGTTTCAAATTTATCCTTGTCACCAGTCATGTGATGTGAACAACCACTGTCAATAATCCAATGGTCACCTTTACTCATATAATAAATTAGTGCATTTTTCTCATCATCATCAGAATCATATTTCATAGCAACATACACAACTTTTATATCATTTTCATCAGAATTATCAGTTCCACTGTCAGAAGCTTCTTCGGCTATATAGCAAGATTTCTTACCATTGTCTTTGTAATCCTTATACTTTCTGAAGTCTTGGTCATCCTTTCTATCTTTGTACTTGTTTTCCCTTCTTTCATCTTTGTCATTCTTATCAAGACATGTAGCAACAATATGACCAACTTTGTTACTTGAAAAACAAATCATAGGAAGTTTACCTTTGAATTTTCCTTTTCCTCTAGATAGTCTTCTTGCCATAAGTGCCTCAAGTTCTTCCAGATCATGATCTATAGTGTCGTTGTCACTGTTTACACATTTCTTTCCTTTCTTTGATTTGTTAAGGACCAACTAGGATCTGAATGTGGAATCAATAACTTGTGGAGTGTAGTTATCAAAATTTGACATCTCAAATGCAGTAAGTCTGCCTACCAGACCTTCTAAAGTTAAATTGTTATTAGGAGTACATCTTAATTGTTGAATTGCAAAGACTGTAATAGTGTATGCATGAAGAATATTTCTCAATACCTTTCTCATAATGGTGTTACCATCAATGGTTCTATTAGCTCCTCTAATAGCATTAACAACTTCTTTTATCCTACCACAATATTGAACTATATTTTCTCCTTCTTGCATTTTCATTTCATTAAACTTACCTCTTAAACTTTTAGATTTGGCTCTCAGCACATTTGTATATCCTCCATAGATGGTTGATAGGGTATCCCACATATGCTTTGCATTTGTATAGTTCTTTATGTCTTCAAATTTAGGATAGCTCAGGGATGATGCAATCTCCAACATTGCTTGATTGTGTTCCTGCTTTTCTCTTAACTATTTAGCAGTGAGAGGTGTTGTTGGGACTACATAATCATGTTCAATATAACACTTAGCAGCATCATTAATACCAGCCAGATGCAATTTCATCAATCTCTACCATGCAGGGAAGTTATCTTTGTTCAACTTCAGTACCTCATTTTTACACATCTTCATCTTTTTGCTCCAAGTACCTTCAAACTATTTTAAAGAGACCAAAGCTCTGATACCAATTGTTAGAATGAATTTAGAATAAATGAGGGGGGGATTCAGTTATCCTCAAGTCTACATGTACCAATTGAAACTTTATATCACTTTAAACAACTTAAATCTGCTCGGCAGCAATAACATAAGTCAACCACATAAATATGCAATTTACTGTTCAAATGTAATCATCTTGTAGAAAATTAACAGTAAAACACAACATAAACATTCACACAAGTTGACACCAGTATTTAGCGTGGAAACCCAAATTGGGAAAAACCACCAGTAACATGCTACCAAGTTTTCACTCTTCTAAAGTCAGCTCTGTTAGGAGCCAACCCTATTAAAGGTTACAAAACACATTGCTAAATGTGAACTGGTTAAAGGATTTAATCACCTTGTCAGGAGTGGCCTTGTTAGAGGTCTTAGAACATTCCACCCAAATGTCACCTTTCTCAAAGGATTTATACAATGACTATTAGGTCAACCTGGTTAAAGGATTTTGACTGATACAATGGTTAGAAAGTAATCAGCATGTGTGATCTGATACATACAACTTACTTTGCAAATCCATATCCAATTCAGCTCTTATGCTAATTCACTGAGTGGCCTCCATTCTCATGTCAATCTTCAGATCAGCTTGGAAATCTGTCAAGCAATCACTTTCACACCTCTCTGCTTCTCTATTCAGCCTCCTTTGCTAGATCATGCCAAACAATTAATTAACCATGCAATTCTCTTCCATATACTTTTCACATACATACATCTCCTTGAATAATCCCTTGAGTTTATCTTATACCTCTTCATCTAGGTAAATAAATCTTTGCTGCTTAATCAAGATTTTAGATCTTAGGTTAGGTCAAATCCAATGGATCTTCACATCATTTTCATTTAATTTACTTCTCCAAAGTAATCATTAATTAAATCTTAGATCCATGCATTAATTACGGTTAGCCATGCATTTAAATAGTGTGGACCAATCATGCTTATCCTTGATTAACTTTACATATCCCAATAAATTCAATTATGTCAGCCAAAGATCTCTAATCTCAACAATTACCAAAATACTGCTTCTCGGCCAACACTATGTTCTTCCACTCAGTCATCACTATTTTCCTCAAAAATTTACTGGCGCTCGGTCAATACTAAGAAATTATGCTCGGCATACACTAGTGCTCGGTTGACACAAACTTCACTCGGCATATACTATTCCCAGTCAACTAACATCTCGACTTAGTGTAATGGTTAAACAACACATTACTTTGCCAATGTGCCAATTGATCAAGTACCCTTGTAATTTCTCATAACTCATCCATTTCACTTGGTCTTCTTGTTATCCTTTCCTTCAAATCTTCTTCAACAATCAATAGATATGGTACTCAAACAAATAGCAATAGTCTCACCAATTAAGGCTTGACATCAATGACAAAACAACAATTGTTTACATTGTAGCTTTCCAACAATAGGAAGAGGCCACTATGAATGCCCTGTAACCATAAGATGTGACCTCCATAATAACTATGGATCCCAAAAGTCTTCATGTTGTAATTTGTTGGCATGTAGAATTTGATCTTAGTGAGCGTTACGGGTGCAAGCACAAAGTTGGGTGCCAATTCCACGGAAGTCTGCGGCCAAAAAAAATTGGCAAACCAAAACAGGCACCCATGTTTTAAGAAATGGGTGCCCATTTTGCTTCGTGTGCTCGAGCTGTAAATATAAAACGGGCGCCTATTTTGGTTCAGGCGCCTAGGCCAAAATGGGCACCCATATTTTAAACAATAGGTGCCCATTTTGTAAAAGTATTTAATTTTTCTTTTAACCCATTTTGCAAGTCATTTTCACAACTTGCAAAATGGAATCACGTTTTGCAATAGACGAGTGCCCATTTTGAGAGCTATTGTTGACCTCTTGCTATCATTTTTCTGAGCCCAGTTACACATCATTGTTTTTTATTATTTTTTTTCATTAAAAATGTTATTTATTATTGTTTTTTATTATTTTAATGTTAAAAATGTATTATGATTATTTTTTAATGTTTAAATTTTTTCCTAATAGGATTAAAATAAATTTTTATGTTTAGTTTTATTTAAATTTGTAAATTATTGTAGAAGAAAAAAAAAATTTGAAAACTAATTTAATTCTAGGTAGAAAACTAAAACCTAAACCTAAACCAAACCATAATTGAAACAAGAAACCCTAGGTAGAAAAATAAAACCTAAACACAACTCAAACAAGATTGTAAACCCTAGGTAGAAAACACAAATGTAAACCTAGACACAATTGAAAAAATTTGTAAACCCTAGGTCTAGAAAATAAACAATAAACTCTCTCTCTCTCTCTCTCTCTCTCTCTCTCTCTCTCTCTCTCTCTCTCTCTCTCTCTCTC
>MU223136.1:2735828-2752869 GCA_018584345.1 Thuja plicata | reverse complement strand
TCATTTCATTATCATTTTTGGGGGTTTCTTTCTCAATTGGTGTTTGTATGTCTACATCCACATTGTTGATCTCAATTGTCGTTTGATTGTCGATTTCAATTGGGGTTTGAATTTCACTTTCAATTGGAGTTTGACATTTAGTTCCTTTATCATTATGATTAAAATTACTAATTTATGATTTTTGATGTGCAATATAATTTGTTACTCCTTTTTAAGGAAGAAAATCTAAATGATTTAAAGAGTAACCTGCTAATACATAACGATCAAGTTCTTTATCAGAATAAGTTTCATTTGGCTGTGAAGACATACCTATATCCAACACTTGATTAGAAAATGCACCTTAATTTTCTCCTATAGTATTTTCTTCTTCAACCTCTACATCCATCATGGTGTCCTTATTCTTCTCCTCTTCTGAAATGATTGTTGAATTCAATGCTCTAGGATTTTTAGGGTTTTGAATTCTTGCTCTTCTTTCTCGTTCTCATTTTGTCTCCTTATCTCTATTTGCTGCAACCTCATCAGCTGTTAGAACCTTTCTTTGCCTTTTTCTACGTTACTTTGATCCCATGTTTGCACCAAAATTTGAATTCAAATTAATCCCTTCTTGTCAAATCTAGAACAAGACAAAAAAAGAGAATGTAGGTGAAAATATTCTTTCTGCTGTATCAATATGTCATAGCAATGATTGAATACTCGACAATCATTAAGATCAGGCCTACAGTCAGTTTTCTGTCTCCAACGGCTCTTTCAGAAAAGAGCACCCGTTATTTAAATAGAAATAGGCACCCATTTATAAAATGGGCACTCATTTATTTAACGGGTGCCCGTTTCTGTTTCAACGGTCCAAAATAAAACGGGCACCCATTTTTTGAATTTAAAAAAATGGGAGCCCGTTTCTTAAAATTAGGAGCGGTAACCGTACCTACACCCTAGTTTTTGGTTTGGGATAGGCTTGGTCCCACCAAACCCATGCTTAACTTTGCAAAAATTTGGCTAAGGCATTGACATTTAAAATTTGTGCTTTGTCATAATTTTTTAGAGGTCTTCCCGAATGAATTTTTTGACAAAATGAAAACCCATTTCAATTTATATTGTATAGATTATAAAAATATAAATTTTGTAGTGATATGAATAATTTAAGTATTTTTTAAATATTTATTATGCCAAAGTGGTACCTAAAGTTGAAATAGTAAGGTTAACTAAAATTTTAGTAACTTTTTTGATTTTATGTTTTTGGAAAAATTAGTTATATGACATCAATCTACATAGAATTTCCCTCAAAATAAAAAAAAAATCAAACAAAAGTGAAATTTTCTTCAAATTATGGTGGCCGTACACTAGAGGTTTCAAAAATGTACTTTATAGTCAATTAAAAATTAATAAAAAAAATAAATACAACCAAAAAAAAATCAAAAATATTCTCATCAATCTTTGATGTTTTAGGTACCTTTCCCTAGAAGGATTTACAAAAATTCATTTATTTACTTCAAAATAGGGTGGTCATACACGTGTGTGGTATGGTCCTGAAACATGCATTTTAAAAAAGGGGTTTTTAACAATGCCTATTAAGATATATTTTCTACCATGTGGGTATTAATAAAAATTAGATATTTGAAAACTAGACTCCGAGCACTACATTTTCTATTTATGGATTTTTCTGAGATTCAATCTCTAAGTGCCTTAAATGTTTACATCAATTGACATAAAATTTGAAAAATAGGAAAAACACTTCCACTTTTTTCCCAAAACGTGGACTCAACTTCTTGTTGGCACCCTTATTCGGAAGTGTAAAATGGTCATGAGGCAATTGGAAAGGATTAGATTGAGACCCTAGAGATAGTAATGGTGTTTCCTAAAATAGTAGATAAGAGAAGACAGGTTGATGGGTGTAGCTGAGAAATGTAAATGTCTCATTTGTCTTTATTGGAAAGAGTTACCCCAACAAAACTTTGTGTTCTTGGTGCTGAAACTAATGGCCTTTGATTATCAGGGAAAGCTCCCCCAATGATCAAAATGATCAGATGGGCATATCAATCTTTGATCAAAAGCTACCAAACATCGAAGAAACACTCAAGAAGCCCTATCGATGAACCCTTTACATTCTTTTGGTATTTAAAAAGGATCGGCGAAAAAATGGACCGACCTACCCGACAGAACTTATCTGCAAAACCTTCACCAATACCATTATCGATATAGAAATCTTTATTGGACCACACTGATTCTTCACATTTGATGCCTCGATAATATTCACATTGGAAAGACCCTCGCCTATCCCATTTCCTTTGTACTGAATTGTTTGTGTCTCTATCAACAAGACTCTCATTGATGGCCCAAAGGATGACCATTTTGAAAAGACCCAAAGATTTCTTGTCGAAACACTTGGCTTATTGTTTCTACCCGACTGTATATCAGAAGACCTACATCGGTATAAATCACCGGTATAGAAATACCCAATTAGAACACATGATTTCCTCCCTTCCAATCACTGATGAACCCCGAGATCAACAAGACTCGTTGATAAACCTCCTTAGTGAAACATAAGACCGTCTACCCCAACATTTGCATCCTTAGCCTAGTGAACAATTGTTTAGAATTTTGGGGAGACAGTGCACAAGTCATGCCAAAATCCAGCCTTTAGTCCTAGTTGAAGGAATGCATGTCTATTTCGGGAAAAATGTGAGTGATGCTACACCAAAATGCCTGATCTGAAGTATTTACATTGATTTAGCATTTATATCCGCACAATTGGAACCCTATGATAAAAAAATGATGTGAGAATCAAATGGTGAGAAAAATGATCAACAGTCTTCGCGACAAAGAAAATGATGAAAAATATTTACCATTAGTCATTTTTGTCTGTACCATAGATGAATGGCTCTCAAACATCATATATTTCATCACTAATGGAGAACGTCCAGCTTATACGTCACCCAGATAAAAGAGAAATCTAAGGTTGAAAGAAGCCAAGTATATCATATGGGGAGATGTCTTGTAAAAGAAAGGAATTAATGGTACCTTCTTGAGATGTGTGGATAAAGAAAATATAGAAATGATACTCAATTTATTTCACAGTGAAGCTTGTGGCAAGTATTTTTTTTCTTTAGTAACTACTTTCAATATTTTCATAAATTATTATTATTGGCATCCCATGTGTCAAGATGTTGATGAATGCATGATAAATGTGCCTCATGTCAACAGTTTAAAGGAAAAGTACAACTTGTTGCCCTACCACTCAAACCAGTGATAGTTGAAGAACAACTTCAGCAGTGGGGTTTTGACTTCATAGGTCCCATCAACCCACATTCAAGTGATGGTCATACTCACATTTTGATGGTGACAAATTATTTCACCAAGTGGGTTGAGGCTACCCCAGTCAAACACATAACTTCTGATGTTTTTTCTGATTTCCTTAAATAGAACATTTTGGTACGATTCAGAATTCCTCATAAGATTTTTACTAATAATGTAACCAATTTTTGCCCCTTAAAATGTTCACATTTTATTATAAGTATGGGATCATCCTATTGCATTCATCAAACTACCATCCACAAGGAAATGGTCAAGATGAAGCCAATAATAAAAATATAGTGACCATTCTCTGGAAACTAGTTGTTGAGAATCAAAGGACATGGCATAGACACCTATATGAAGCATTGTGGTCTGATCATACAAAATAGAACAAAGCTACTGGATGTCCATCTTTGAGTTGGTTTTAGGGAATTAAAATCAATGAAACCAAGTAATGAGTATTTTCTTTAACTCCATGAATTTGATTCTTGGCTGCGAAAGCGACTGGTAGGCAGGGAGTACAATTTCCAAGTGGTGCAAGACAATGACTAGTTGGTGGATTGAGAGCATGGAAAATAATGCAAAAACCAAAATTATAGTGTGTTGGTCTTGACATGTGGCTCACAACTAGCCCAAACAGAATAGGGCAACAAAGAAACCCTTAGCAAGCCCTACTTTTTGTATGCAACCCTATTGTAGCTTGTAAACTATCATACTTACAAACTAGGGCATTAGATAAATACATTAAAAAGCCCTAATTTTGCCAAAAATGCAAAATTATGGTGATGAATGCTTCAACACTAGATGCTAGGGCACAAAAAACCCTGGAAACAACAAAATTGTAGGCCCTAAGTTAAGTTCAGGGAAGGGTATTTTACTCAAAAACCCTTATTCTCTAAACCTATGGAAAAATCATAAGCAATAGAGGAAAAGCCAACAAAAAAAAATGAAAATGCAAAAAAGAAAGCCCTAAAAATCTCACCAAAACGTAAGGAAAATTGTACCTGAACAAAAATTTGCATGAATTCATGAAAAGATTCTTTTGAAGCACCTCAAGCATGACCAAACCCTCACATGAGCACATAAATCTATCAGTTGGAAGACTCGATCGCAAAAAGGGCTCTTGAAATTGTTTTTAATCACTTTTGTGATTAAAAATTAGCCTTGAAATGCTTTTATAACTTAGTGTGGAAAGGGCATTAAATCTCTTTGTACTTCACTCGACAGATAAGACTTCGTGCTCTAAGGATCGGGGATCTGACCACCATAATATCAAAAAATGTTATGGAGCCCAAGGGCCTGAGGCTTGGCCAAAAACTGAGACTAGGAGGGGCAAACTCTAGAGTCTGGGACTCTGGAGGAAAACAAAGCAGAACAAAACAAGAACAAAGGAAGGGAAAAATAAAAAAGAGGGGAACCCAACATTTTGTCTAGGGAAAAATCTAGGGATGGGTATATAGGGCATAACACAACCTTTTTGTCAAATTTCAAATTCATAAACCACGAGCTACTCAATATCCCAACAATATTAACAATACAATTTACCATAACTTAAACAAATTCCTTAAATAATTATTATTAAGATTTATTTATATTGAATCTTAATTTGTGTTGTGTATATGTGAATCCTACCTCTCATAGAATCATGTTTAGTTAGACTTTTGATATTTTGTAATATATGTGAGTCCCGCCCCTCTTTACTTTCTAAAATCATTATTAAGGTTATAAATCTCTCTTATTAATATGTTTATTTAAGGTTATAAATTTCCATTGAACTTCTTAAATTTCTTATAAAAAATTTGTTCAAGAATCGAAATTTTTTCTTAAAATCGTATAAAATATTTTCTCTAAAGTAGAAAATTTCCTTTTGACCCTTTGAAGTCATGTATGTTTTTGGAAATAAAATGTTATATCTAAAATTGAAACTAGTGACTGAACCCAACTTAATCCCTTTAAAAAAAAAAACTTTAATTAAAGTCATTGAACATTTGTGAAAAAAAAAAACCAACACTAACTACAATAAAACCTCTCTTCTCTATGAATCTTTATAGATTCTCTTATTTTAAAATTATTCTAAATAAATTGAGCGATAATACCAACCCAAATGAACTAAACAACAACATGAAAACCACCATTTACAACAATAAAATGTCTGTAATGCTCCACATGTATCTTCATAGTAAATCTTCCGGACTAGGCCAAGGAAAGCGAGTAAGGGCAAGAAAATGGTGACAAAAAGAATAAAACCGGTTGTGATAAGACGTTAAAAAGGGAACGTTAATTCCAATGAGGACTTCTGAACTTACAAATGCAGAGGTGATCGTACCAAGTTCATGCAGATTAAAGCAAAGATGTGTTACGTTACTTGTGGCTGTTATTCGCCCTTTCGCAAAAACCTTCCTCAAAACAAGAAGAAATCTGCCATAACTAAGCAGAGCAACATGAATTCTAAGAAGAAAAAGTATTGGTTTTTTGTATAGTTTAAACTACAATTTGATATTTAAAAGATTTATTAGTTTCGTCTCTGGTTCATATTTCTTGAACAGAGGTTTGTCTGAACAGATGACCCACAAATGGAAAATGCTTTTTATGTTATTGAAATGGAAAATATTTTTTTATGTTATTGATCTTCTGATTATGGTTCAAATGGGATTAGTTGTTTGTTTTTCCCTTTTTGGAGCGCAATGAATAATACTGTTATGTGTTAATTGTTTCTTGTGCTATATCATCATGGATGAGTTGAGACAGTAACATTTTATTTTTCTGAGTTCATTACTGAAAATCGTGGTTTAATTTTGATGCAAACTCAAATTTACAAATATTTGATTTTGAGATCTTTTAACATGTTAAGGATTACTCTGCAAAATGTTTTGTTTAATACGTTACAATGAAATTAATTATAGTCTGGTTATTGAATGGCGATAATTTTAACATGTTTATAATATTTGGTTATTGTTTAAATTACGTTTATCTGCATCTCCAAAAAGATTTTGTAGTTACCATGATGTTTCATATTTATTTCATTGCAGTTATGCTTCCATATGAAGTATTGAAGAATTGTAGGTTTTTTCTCTTGTTGAGAATTTTCTAGCTTTTTATTTATAAATGGAAAAAATCCCACTGCCCTTCCAAACGAAATCAAAATTCCTTTCTGAAGTGCAATTTAGGTATATAAATATAAATATCTAAATAATTTAGTGTAATTATAGTATATATTAATGTCTAATATTTAAAAGAGGTTTAATATTGAGTTAGGAAATTAAATGTAATGGAAGGTAGTATTTAATTTTAAAATAAATTGAAAAATTATTCAAATGAATATTCTAAAATCTTTGATGATTCGAATTTATGCTAATTATTAACAGTTTTCTATACATAATAGAATCAAAATCTGATGGTTGTTTTGTGTAACAACAGACATGTTCATAACATAGATTTATCATTTACTTGCGAAATCTACAAAAGTTTGTTTGTTTGGTTCTTCTTACATTTATTTGTGTCATCTTGATATTGGATGGTGTAGTATTTATGATACATTATACAACTACTATATTTCACAAGGAGGCATATTCTTCTTGATCAACTTGCAAAAAATTGTAAATTCTTCAAACATGAATATCCTCCTAAGAATTCTTGTGTAGATTTTTTTCACTTAATATGAAAACCAAAATGTACGTAGTCTAAATATTATTATTGTAAATAGCTCTAGAAACCTAGATTTTAAATTTAGAAAAAAATAAAAATTGAAGCTAGTAAAAACCTAGTAAATGGAATACAAACCATGAAGTTATTCTACCTAAAAACAATAAAACTAAATTTAATTACCATAATTAGTTTCCACAAAGAGATGTGCAAATTCTCAATATGTAAAATAATATTAAGAAAGCTTATAATAGTACAGATGAAAAGAAGATAAAAGAGTAGATACATATGTTGAAAAGAGAGGAGGAAAAATTGAATAATAAAAAACAAAAACTAATTCTAACTACCCAAAAATAGGTAAGAGTTATACTCATGGCCGATTTCATCTACACTTATTATAATGAAAAAATGAAGGATTTGATCAAAACCAACTCTTGCTACACCAAGAGGGGTAATTATACTGATGGATAGATGATGTGAGTACTCCTATGAATAGCACAAGGTTTAATTATTAAAGATAATTATAAAAATAGCTTGGATTGAGGATAATTTATATATCTTTGACCCAAGAAATGGATGGATAGGATGCACTTAAAATATCAATGGCTTGTATTGATTGAGAACCATAGGGAGGTGGAAGAAGGATGAGTGTCATCTTGTGGTTCAATGAGATTGAAGGAAAGAGATAAGGAAAGGAATTGAGGGTGTAGTTTCTCCTTAGATTTGAACTAAAATAGACAACATAACTCAATACATGTAAAATCTATCATTTTTTTATCAATTGTATTTTAACTATATGATTAAGCTCTTCCATAAAAATTGCAGTTCAAATTCATCGACAAAAATTTTCTTTGACACCCCATCAATATTGAGAATATACAATTTACTATTAACTTATAATTTTTTAATCGGGTCATGTTGCAGCCAAATTTGGTCTGGGTAAAACTAGGCACTCTGTTTCTTGGTGGAAGGTGCATCTTCTCAGCATTAGATAGTTGAGAAGAGTAGTTCTCAGTGGAGTTTTTCCTAGGTTGTTGCTCAAGATTCTACTATTGCTTCCCCTCTATCGAAGGTGGGAATGGATGTTCCCCTTGGAGATGTTATTCGTGTCAACCATGTTGGTGACTCATCATGTGCGGAGACTCCCCTTATTTCCTCTATCCACGTGTGGGTTCCTGATTTTGTTGGCTCTACTAGAAATATCTCTTCTTTGATGGTTTGGTCCAGATCACTTGCTAGTATGTGAGTTGTTGTTGGCTCTGTAGGTCCTCATGTCTCTCCCTCTCTAGTTGTTTTTTCTATTAGGATTAAGTAATACTAAGAGGGGGGTGAATAAGTATTACAACACTTTAAACACGAACTTAATAATTCCAACTTAACCATATAATTACTGAAATGAAAAGAACATTAGCACACAACACATAACTCATAACGCCATGAATTATTGTCAGGGAAACCCTTGCCAAGGGAAAACCCCGATGGGGATGGTACTCACAAGTATGCACTAAAAGTATAGTGTCGTTGTTAGGAGACCTATCCCTGTTAGGAGCTAAATATAACATTAGTACATTTCCATGTTAGGGGAATACAAAACCATATTAAAGGTATACTAAGCACATTGCTCTTACAATCAGAAATAGCTATGTTACAATCAATTCTTAGTAGTGAACATTACAAGCATCATCTATGCTTAGATAGTTCTAGGTGTAGCTCACGTCTGTCTTACATCACAATGCATCCATGCATTCTATCTACCTTGAATCATAAAATCACTTACATACTTCTCTTTACAAAATCTCTTCATATATATATATATATATATATATATATATCTTTTACATCATTCAGTCGGCCCTCAAATAAATTACAAAATAGAATTAATATATGCTCAAAGAGTAAATACAAAGTCGGAAACCTTACACTACCAAAAAATAAGAAATCCAAAATCACAATCCAACTTATCATGCTAGGAGTCCACGACATACTCCCTCAATCATTCCAACTATTCACCTACTTTGTATCCATGTTACTTTATCTTCACATGACTTCAAAACAATGTAACTCACTGCGATCAACACTAAAACTTCAGCAACCTTACCAATAGGTCACGCGTACTCAAAAATATCTTCCTCTAAGGGCACATGAACCCATGCATCATACACTATCTTCATTGTTCAAAATTGTACTGCTATACTCTATATTTCTGTTTATTATACATAGTCAATTTTCTAACTGTATATCCAAAACTATAAACAACTTCAATCAATCATCATTCCAGATATATTTCCATAAATGACAACCATAAAGTGTATCAAATCACTCCAAAAGTGCATCACTTTCCAACGATCTCTCCCTTTGGCATTGATGGCAACACTTAGTGAAAAATGACTAGGTGTCAGAAAGATATTTGTACATTTTCATCTCTTCTTCATTTCTTCTCTTTACATATATCCATTTTTATTCTCTTCTCTCCCTTTGACATCAATGGAAAAGGTATACAAAAATGTAGAGTGCATCAAAATTGTACTACATACCAGATATTTAAACCATCTTTAATACATCTCGGAAAGAGTCTTCCAAGATCTTCACTTCCTTTGTCCAGGTCTTCACCAAAATCTAACTCACATGAATCAGTCTATTCAATGCAAATGAACAGGTCTCTACTACTTTCAATTCTGTACACATATTTTTTTAAGGGTCTGTCTTTCCTTCTCCATGACAGAGATATGATCCTCAAGAATTGATAGCTTGGGAGTGATTAGAATCTTCAACAAACCAAATCCTGCCATAACTCTCCCTCTTTCAATATCAAGAACACTCAGTTTGTCAAAAATCTTGGACACCTCTCTGTCTAACTCCAATACAGATTGTGAGGAGGTCTCACAAATGTCCGTCAACTTATCCATAGTAGATATGTCCTTCTCTACTATATCCTCAATATTTTTAACATGTCTGGTAGGGTTGATACAATAACTGTATAACTTCCTACCTTGTGCATCACAACCTTCTGCCTCTGATGTGGTCTTGTTTAGTATACCCAAGTCCCAAGAAATAGACTTGCATACTTTCTCCAATTTCTTTGCGAGATATTTATTTTAAGCCTTCTCTTCTGCAATCTTCTCTAAAGACTCATAGTGATTTTCAAAGTCATCTAGTGCAATGTTCAAGTTTTATGCATCATCTTTTCCCTGAAAAATAATAGGTGTTGGAAGAAGTTTGTTCAAAGTGTCAACTCCTCTTATCATTACCTTGTTCTTCTTCTTTCCTTTCTACTCAGATATTTCTTTAGCTCTACTAAATGAGATGAAGGACAACTTCATCAACTCATCCTCATCCATGTTCTCAATGTCTATGCTCAAATACTTGCCTTCACTTGCCAACAATAAGGATGAAGAATCTTTGACCTTAATCGTTGTATCTTCCACCATTGCATCAACATTTTCTCTCTAAATTTCTTTCTCTGTCATATCTTTGTCACTGATTTTACCAATGTCTGTAATCTCCATAAAGGGGTCATTCACATCCTACAAAGTGTCCAATGACATAGGTACACCAGAAATAGAAATATGGTTTCTTCTGAGTACTCAAATATTGACTAGCATCTTCACTCATTGATTTATTAAGATTTACCTCAGGTTTCTTTGATGATTCTCCTTTCTCAATGGATTTGGGCTTAGGAGCCTTAGGTGGTGAGATATCCCCAATTTGAGTTCCCATTAAGACTTTTTCTATAGATTTTTTTTTCCACTACGTAACATCATCATATCTTCTTCCCATTATCTTCACTATTATTGTCTTGGTTCTCAATAGGGGATTAACTTCATTCAGTATCCTCTACATTTCTTTAGTAGAAACAACAGGCAACATGCCTTCAATTACTTGTTCTCTGATTACTTCATCTTCATTCTGTGCCAATTGCACTTCATTATATCCAATTTATCATATAGTTTCTTGGGTATACTACCTTCTATCTTTAAAAGATTCTTCTTAAATACAAGTAAATGTTTAATAACCATGTCTTCAATCAAATGTTTGTCAGAAGCCTCATACCTATCATAGTATTTTTTTACTGAAACAAGCTTCCCTTGCTCAATAACTCTCTTCTCCAACATTTTTATATCAAGATTTCAAAGATGTCTCACAATAGTGATCTTTTCTTCACCTTTCTTCTCTTTTCTTTCTTTTCTTAGTTCCTTAAGACGTGAGTCCAGATTAGTGGACCTTGTTCTTCTTCTAGGTGCTAGCTTTGTTTCCTCTTCTTTTGATGTCTTCTATGGTGGTGAGGGTGTAGTTACATCTATCACAATATAATTTGGACTAACTATATGCTCAACTTCAAGAGGTGGAATGGCTGCAGTAGGAGTTCTTGTCAACCCAGAATATCTCTCTTTCATCTTCCTCCTCACTTCTTTATTTTCCTCTGTGGATATTTCAGCCTTGGCTGCCAAGTTATTTACTACATTTTCTATTTTCCTCTTCCTTGATGCTCTAGTCAGCTCCTCTCTAATCTTTGTTGATTTATCCTCATAAGTTCCCCATCTTTCCTCTGATGAATCAACTTTTGAAGCCAATATGTGTTCTAATTGCATGATTATAAATTCAAAACTTACCTCATAGCCTAACTTGGAAAACACCATTTCTTTCTAGGTATAACAGCCTCAAAGCATACACAATCAGTTTCAACCATGAAAAAGATTGAGTCCTTGTATTTTTCCATTAGTTCCTTAGAAAAAATTTCCCTTTCCTTCATCTCTCTCTATAGGATTTTGATCATAGAAAATAATTCACCATCTACCCATGTGTTGTTATGTCCTATTTAACTCTAATAAATCTGAATTCCAGTAGGTATGTTGTCTTTCCATGCTCTAGGGTGCATACCAAGAAATTTGTGAACAATGTGAATGTACATTTGTATCAACAAAGATCCAAATCTGAAGCCTTTAGACTTGTCCTTATTTATCTACCTTATATTCTCCATGAATTGTTGTGTTAAGACTTTGCATAGGTTATACTTGATGTTTTCCTTCACCAACTTATAGGCCATTAAAATTACACCTGCTGATACAGAATTTAGTCAGCTTTTATAATGGAGTTTATAGCCCAAAATGATAGTAATCAATCTTACATCATGTTGGAATACATATTTTACGGTCATCACTCTCCTATCCCACCACGTATGTGTTAGGGTTTCTACCATTTTCTTAGTATTCTTCTCAACAACATGTACTATACCAGCATCAACCAAAACTAATATGGAATGAATAAAGTCGTTGCAGATCTTCACAGACTGAACTCAAAGCCATATGAACTGAACATGAACTCTGCTTAATTAGATCTTTATCCATTCATTTTTGTCAAAATCATGAAGCTCAGTTATCTTCATAATGCTCAAGTCATTGAGGTGTGTGAACTCTTCTTTCATATTTCCATCATCACCTAACATGCTTTCAATCTCTATGGAAATTTCTTCGTTTCCTAAAGTTTCTTGTGAATCTAACATTTATTTAAAATTTTCTTGGTTCTAAATGGCTTGTCACCAGATCTAAGGTTTTTTCATTTTCTTTTCAAGTCTTTTTAAAGATCTAACATACCCTCTATCGGGCAACTTCAAGGGATTTTTATTTTGTATATTTAGATTTTTCTTTTCAACATTCTTTATAACTCTAGATTTATACATTTAATCTATATATCTAACATTTTTTTATTGCAGGTCTAATATTATATCTCTATTTTTTATTTATATTTTGTCTAACATTCAATCTCTATTTTTATATATCTCTATTAATATTTACATATGATCTGGAGGTTTAATTTATTCTAATATCATTTATTTTCTCTAGCCTTATAGCATTTCTGCAATTCTTTCTTTCCACATTTGTGCAACTCCTCTCTCAACTCATTCTCTTTGTCTTGTTGTCTGAGATCTTAGAGGAGCATTATATTTTGCATTGTTAGCAGCTTTTCTATTCCTCTTTGTCCCTTTCTCGGGCAATAGTCTTGTTGACTGGTCTTTAACTTAGCGTTGCATCTTATCCTTTAACTTAGCGTAGAGAACTAGCGCAAGAGATCTAATCTCAGTATATTAAGCACACATTTTATCTGAGAACCAGCGTAGCTTTTAGATCATTTGTTACCTTGATGTTATATCATTTGTTTCGCAGTAGCGTGCAGACCTCCCTCCATTTGTTACGTAGCTGCTACCTCCCTCCAATTGTTACATAACAAGCCTCTCCTTGCTTGCATTTCTTTTTCTTCCTTTAGCGTAGCTTGTAGACTTTCTTTTTGGGTATTTGGTTTAAGTTTAAAAATATTATAACTTAAGTGGTCCAAATTTGATGACTTTAAGTTATGATTAATTTGCATTATTTTTATTAAGTTGTGATATTTTTAATACTTTTACTCTTACCTTAGCGCAGCTTTGTTTAAAACTACATCATTGGTATTTTATCCCATCTGCATTAGAAGTTTAAAAGGAAGTAATATAGAAGTTAAGTAAAGATTAAATTTGTCTTTGTCTGGCAGACTTTTATTCTGTATAAATCTTTTATTCCATCTCCATTTGTTACACTGCTCTAGCAATCTTTGTATAAGTGGCATCAAATTTATTTAAATCTGACATATTCTCTGTTAGTTGGAGATTAATTATCATTTTGTTGCAGATTTTAATCAATTCTCTTTTGTTTCGTAATCTGTCTTTAACAATTTCTTTGTCTGCAATATTTTTTTTAAGATTCAGGCATGGAGATATAAACTTTGTCTCACTTATCTCTAATTTCTTTATCTTATTCATTAAATTTTAATGAATTAGATTTGTCTACTTCAATTTTTTTCATCCTATTAATCTATCTTAAATAATTTATTTTCTTAGTTATTTTAAAGTTATCACTTCTACTTTAGTATTTCAAACTTTTTTTAATTCAATAAGTTTAAATGTCCATACTTTTTTCCTGGTTCATATTATCTCAAATCATTTCATTCTTAATTTCCTTGGATTAATTCTATCTTATTCCAATTCTTATTTCATTATTTAGTGGTAATTAAAATTTGTTTCACCATTTAAATAATTTTTTTTTTTAAAATATCATTATTTAACTATTCCTATTGTGATTAACATTAAGTTAAATTCATTTCTCTTAATCTTGATCATTATATATTCTCTTTTATACACTTTGTTTAAGTTAATTTGATCATTAATCATGTCTACTCTTATTGCTGAGATTAAACTAAATAGTTCTAATTACCATCAATGGAAAACTCATGTTTCATTTCTCTTTCATTTTAGACATTGTCTTGAAGTTTCTACAGATGCTTCCATTGAACCAGCTACCTCTGCTTCACAAGCAGAAAAAGATGCACGAAAAACAAAAAATGAAGAAGCTCTTGGTTTGGTTGGTCTCTCCATCGTTCCTGATCTTTATGTCCTATTTGGACATTGCACCAAAGCTCATGAATCTTGGGCTATTTTGCAATAGACGTATGACAACTCATCCAAATCCCGTAAGATTCAACTCCAAGAAAACTTGGAGGACTTAAGGCATAATGATTTTAAAAATATGGATGATTTTTTACTCAAATTTGATGCAATTAAAACTCACCTAAGTGGTATTAATGTTACTTTGACTAACATTAGATTAATTACTATTATCTTAAAGAAATGTCTTCCTAAGAAATTTCAACAATTCATTACTAATACTCATTCTTAGCTTCCTATTCCTACTTTAGCTCCTCATTTAACTTATGCTATCTTTCAAAATTTGTTATGTCAAGAGGAGGCTAAATTATTTCAATTTGGTACTATTAAGTCTTTATAAGATGCTTTTGTTTCTAAAACTTAAAATCAAAGTAATAAGTCTCATACTTCTAATAATAATCATCATAATAATAATTCCAATAACAACAATAACTATCATAACAATAATAATCATAATAATGGTTGCTCAAATAACAATAATCATAATGATAACTATAATCAAAATAACAGGTCTAATTCTAGGCCATCATACAATAATAATAACAATAATTACAATAATCAACAAAATAAAAAACCACATTGTACTTATTGTGGTAAAGATGGTCACCTAGCTAATGTTTATCTTAAAAAGAAAAATGATAAGAAGCCTATCAATAATAATCAAAATAACTTCAAATATCAAGGTAATCAATCTCATCATTATTTTACTAATTGTCATAAAGATTCTCATCCTTTAGAATGGATCATTGATAGTGGCACTTCTCATCATGTTACATCTCATAGAGAAGTATTCGATTATTTGCAGCCTGGTACTGCTAATGTTCCTATTCAATTAGCTAATGATCATAGTTGCAAATTTGATGGTTTTGGTGATGTTAATGTTCCAAATGGAAAGTTACACAATGTTCTTTATGTTATTAAATTGAAATCTAATCTTCTTTCAGTTACTCAATTATGCCAAGATTACAAAGTTGAATTTCATAAGGATATGTGCTATATTACTTATCCTAGCACTGATCATGGTGTTGCTAATGCTAAGATGGATCATGATAACTTGTTTAAATTCTATGATTTTGCCTCTTCAAGGTACTCTTTGAAAGTCAATATTGATTTCAATGTATGGCATGAAAGGCTTGGCCATTTGAATTCTAATTATATTACTTTGCTACACAAATCTATGATGGTTGAAGGTTTACCTCATATTGTTCCATCTAAAAATACATGCATAGGGTGCATGAGTGACAAAATGAAAATGGAGCCCTTTCCTCATGGTACTTCATGGAGGGCATCTCATAAGTTACATCTTATTCATAGTGATCTTTTGGGTCCAATGGAGAACATATCCATACAAGGTTCAAAGTATGATCTAAACTTTGTGGATGATTTTACTAGATGAATTTGGATTTATTATTTGCATACTAAAGATCAAGTACTTGACACAATTTATGAATTTATTATGTTTGTGGAAAGGCAATCTAGTTCTAAACTTAAAATACTTAGAACAGATAATGGTACTGAATATGTTAATAATACTTTTCATTCTTACTTAAGATCTTTTGGTATAAAACATCAGCTTACTGTTCCTTATACACCACAACAAAATGGTGTGGTGGAAAGGAAGCATAGAACTATTGTGGAAATTGCTAGATGTATGTTACATGATAAAGATATGCATTACAAGTTTTGGGCTGAAGCAATGGCTTGTGCCACTTATATTCTTAATCTAGAACTCCTACTAAAGCTTTGCAAAATATAACTCCTGAGGAAGCGTGGTCCAGTAGGAAACCAAATTTACAACACTTGAAATTTTTTGGATCTATTGCTTATGTTGACACACCCAAACAAAAAATGCATAAACTAGATTCTAAATTTTCTTCCTTTACTTTTGTTAGGTATGATGAATCTACTAGAGGATATAGAGTTTATGATCCTACTAAGTTAACAAGGTTCATATTGCAAGAGATGTTGTTATTGTAGAAAATGAAGTTCATGATTGTTCCAAGGTCAAAGATGATGAATTTAAAGGGGGTATTATTGATCTCTTGGAGGACCAACCTCCTATTCTAAACCCTACTCCTAATGCACCTATTTCTATTCCTACTAGTATTAAAAAAGATGATGATGATGGTAAGAATATTTCTACTCCTCCTAGTGATAATTTTGCTCATGATCATGATAATGTTGTTCATGATGATAATGATAGTGATGGTGATAATAATGAATTTAGTCCTCATAGTGATATTTCTATTACTTCTAAAAGAAATCCTGAATGGTTTAAAAAATTTCTTAATGAAGGTGATGATTACATTACTACAATGGGTGGTCTTAAACCTAGGAGACTTAATTATTGTAACTATGCTTTAATATCTTCTCTTATTCATTCTAAAGATCCTCCAAATTTTTTTCAAGCTAAAAATCAACCTCATTGGTAAAATGATATGCAAGATGAATATGATAGTTTAATTTCTAATAATACTTGGGATTTAGAACTACTTTACCTCATGGCAAAAATCTTGTTTCATGTAAATGGTTATATAAAACTAAGTTGAATGCAAATAATGAAATTAGTAATTTTAAAGCTAGACTAGTAGCAAGAGGTTTCTCTCAAGTTGAAGGAATAGATTATAATGAGACCTTTTC
>MU223136.1:2720635-2735426 GCA_018584345.1 Thuja plicata | reverse complement strand
TATATATATATATATATATATATATATATATATATATATATATAATCATGTGATCACATATATGTGTTCTGCAACATCTCTACATGCTCTCCCTAAGCTCGCAAGAGCTTACTCCTCAAATGTAGGGGCTGGATAAATTTCTGATGTATTCTTCCAATGCTCCCCCTAAGGCCATGCTTGGCCATCTAGGTTGGTGTAGAAATGTTAGCACCAAGCAAAGACTAAGTAGCATCTACTGACTCTCCATGAACCTTTTCTTCACTAGATTCTTTATTACTGTTGATATCTTTTATTTTCTTGAAACAATTCTCAAATTCACTTATGTACTCTGCAAGACTCTTAATAGTATCACCAATATTCTTCTTTGTAACCATAGGAGGTGGTCCTCTTCTGTTGTTAGTTCTATTGTACCTGCAAAAAATCACTATATGCACTGGATTGTTGCATTTGTAGCATATAGGAGGTAATTTGTTCTGATTAACCTGCAACTTACAATGCCTTGAAATGTTCCCAAGGTTATTACATGTGTAACATGTTGTCTTAGCTAATGTTTCTTCACTGATGTAATCTTCCTTGTATCTTGATTGATCAGGTTTCCTGCATTTTTCTTTCTTGTGCCCATATGCATAACAGTTAAAGCAATAACCAAAAAAAGGTTTGAAAGGGGATTTACCTCTACAATCTCTCTTCATGTGTCCAATCTTGTTACAACCAAAACATCTACCTCTGAAAGGTCTAATCTATTCTCTAGGTTCTCCAAGAGCAGGTCTTTCTCCATCAATCTTTGCATCAAATTTTTCTTCTTGATTCTTTGAACATTTAGCTTCATTGAAGCCAACACCAGTCATGTCTCCTTTAGGTTTCTATCTATCTCTTTTTTCATCAATCAAGTTACTACTCATGTGAAGTTTCTCAATATGATTATTTGTCTCAACAAGTTCTCCTTTTATGATCTAATTATATTTCTCCAATTCCATATGCTTGTTTTTGTAGTGTTCAAGATAAGTCTTCATTTGTCCCATTTGAATATTTTTATCCTTCAAGGTTTCTTCAATTTTGTTCTTAACATCCTTTTCTTGTTGAATCTCTTTAGCCAACTGCAGTGAGGTAGTTTCATAAACAAGCTTTGAGGTATCTTTCTCTTGCTCAAGCTACTTTATCTGATCTAAATTATCATAGTCTGAATCCTCTTTAATCTTAACCACGTGGTCTTGTCTCTGACTTCTAGAAAGTTGAAGCTATTCTTTTAGTATCTTAATGTATCTCTCTGCTCTTCTCAATTTGAATTTCAAGTCACTATTCTCTTCTTTAGCTTTGTAAGAATCTTCAAGTGCTACTTCAAAGTTTTCTTCCAAGGTTTCAAAATCCATCTTGATCTCCCTTAAGTTGTTAAACTTTCTTTCCAAGGGCCAAAAGCTCTAATACCAATTTTTAGGATTAAGCAATACTGAGAGGGGGGGGTGAATCAATATTACAGCACCTTAAACATGAAATTAATAATTTTTAACTTAACCAAATAATTACTGAAATAAAAAGAATATAAGTACACAACACATAACACCTTGGCATTTTGTCGAGGAAACCTTGACCAAGGGAAAACCTCGGTGGGGATGCTACCCACAAGTATGCACTAAAAGTATAGTGTCCTTGTTAGGAGACCTAGCCTTGTTAGGAGATGAATATTACATTAGTACATTTCCCTATTAGGGGAATAAAAAAACCTTGTTAAAGATATACTGAGCACAGTGCTCTTACAATCAGAAATAGCTTTGTTACAATCAATTCTCAATAGTGAACATTACAAGCATTAGCTATGCTTAGATAGTTCCAGTGTATCTCGCATCTGTCTTACATCACAGTGCATTCATGCATTCCATCTACCTTGTATCATCACATCACTTACATACTTCACTTTACAAAAATCTCTTCATATATGTATCTTTTACATCATTCAGTCAACTCTCAAATATATTAAAAATAGAATTAATATATATTGAAAGAGTAAATACAAAATCAACCACCTTACACAACCAAAGAATAGGTAATCCAAAATCACAATCCAATTTAGCATGCTAGGAGTCCACTACCTACTCCCTCAATCATCATGACTATTCACCTGCGTTGTATCTCTGTTACTCTGTCTTCACATGACTTCAAAACACTATAACTCACTGCGATCAACACCAAAACTCAATCAACCTTTCTAGTAGGTCATACGTACTGAAAAATTTCTTCCTCTAAGCATGCATAATGCCATGCATCATATACCATCTTCATTGTTCAAAAATTTACTACTATACTCTGTATTTTTGCTTATTGTACTTAGTCATTTTGCTAACAGTATATCCAAAACTATAAACAACTTCAATCAGTCATCATTCCAAATGTGTTTCCATAAATGACAACCCTCAAGTGTATCAAATCACTCCAAAAGTGCATCACTTTCCAATAGTTTCCGGAAGAGCTCTGGGCTTTGGATCCTTGTTGATTGAGCCTGTGATGGGTGTTGGAAATTCAATGGTTGCTTGAAAGTCGGTTCTGGATTCCCCTTGCTAGAAGGATGAGGCTGCCAAAGTTGAAGATGGTTGGATTATGGTTAAAGGAAAAAAATTTAAGAGATCCTCGCCTCCTTTTGATATGAAACTCTGATCCCATAAGAAGGGGTCTAGGGGATAATCTTGTTGTAAGTTTTTTTTTATCTTTGACTATCATTTTTGTATAGATTCATCTTTTGCAGTTTTTTATTGGGTGCTCCTTGGGGGATCTGGCCTTTTGTTTAGGATGGTCTATTGTGTGTTTTGCATTTTTTAAGTTGTATCTTAAGTTTCATCTTTGTACAGGGTTTCAGGGCCCCTTCAAAACCTGTTTTTACCTTAATCTAAAACTTATAATTTCTTAATTATTTTGTTTAAACTATAGCCACACTTACAACACTTAGCATTTCTTAATTTTTTTTAAAGAAAAATTAAGTATTACCAACACTAACAACTATGTATCACTTATCATTCAAGTCTCAATTTAATCTAAAGGTTTTCCATGTAAAAGCATGCTTCAAATTTTAATGATCATTTTAAGTTTAAAACTTTCGTTGAATCCTTTTAAATCATATTTAAAACCATAAAAAATAGGAGGGACTGAAAAATATTTAACAATTGTGTACTAGACTCTACAAACTTATTCCCCTCTTTTTAAATATTTATTTAGACTTTTTTTCAAATTGTAAAAATCATTAATTAATACTAAGGGAAAGGACTTAGTAATTCAGTGTCTTCCAATAATTGTGATAGCACTTCTTGATAAAATATCCAATATTTTTGACAATATTGAACCAATAGTTGTGACTTTAAAGTTGTTATTGTTGTTGACGGGTACCCATAATTGAATGAAATGTATTCCTTAGATATAAAAAGAAATAAATCATATAATATCACATTAGCACACCAACAAAAAATGGTTTTATGTACAGGTATCCATCTCACTTTTCTTTGGACCTTTTTAACACCATGACAAAAAACATGTTGATGTGGCATCATATTTGATAATGTGAACATGAAACATTAGTTATAAAGAAAAGAATTCTCAAGTTAGTTGTTATAAATGGCCTCTCTCTTGATTAATTAGAAATAAATATAAAACTTAGAGTCAAATTGAACAATGACTAACAACCAAAATCAAATAACAAACCTCATAAAAACCAAGCATCCACATGTATCTTTAAGTCGATAGGCTTACTCCCAGGGAGATGCCCAGCAGGATTTTCAAACATTCCGGCAGTCTTATGCCAGGAAAGGTAAAAGCAGTGCTGGGAAAAAGGTGACGGTAAAGGCGCCAGCCACTCCACATTCGTTTGCCATCTCTGCGCCACGGCTGATGACAATACGCCCTTGTCATTGCCACATAGGTGAATAATGAGTTGTGCGTGGAGTCCATATGAGAGGCATTATAGCATACATGGATAGTTATGGATTTGGAGGAATCGGAAGATGAAGTATATGGAAGACAGCATATTTTTTGTGGAGTTCATTCTTCAGCCTAGGCAGAGGAAGGCCAGTAAAGTGGCTTGGCATTCATCTCTTCTTCATTATAATAGCAGTGGATGTAATCTAATATTTTATCTTCAATGCATTTTTATTTTAGTTGGATGGATCCTCATGCTCTTAATACCTAGCATATTTTATACTAAATCCAGAATTTAGGGTTAGAAATGCTTTGATTTTCGTTCCCTTCCTTGTAAAACTCTTTCCTTTCCTTGTTTTGATCTCAGCGACATGCCTTGTCATCCCAGCCATATCTTCCACACTCACTGTGTTCAACCATGGTTGTTGCAGCACCGCACTTGTCCCACCTACAGGATGTAAAATTGGTCCAAAATTCAAGTATAAGAGTGAAGTGCATCTATATTGAGAGCTCAACTTAGAAAATAAGACATCATAACAAAATATTATAATGTAAACTATGTTTTTTAAGAGTTAATTGTGTATAAATTTTTAGATTGATATTTTGAATCACACTTATGTATAAAATCAAATAATTGCAGATATATTCTAAATTAAATATGCAGTAAATATTCAGCCAAACATTTAATAATTCAAAACTTTGCATAGAATGTTTTCTTGAACTGCGGACTTATCAAATCATCTGAAAAGAGAATGGTTGCGTGTGACTATGGTAAAAATTGCCACGCATGATAGACAGGAAAACATCGCTACTCGGTAAATAAACATGTCATTGTTTGATATAACCTAAACATGCATGGAAACACGGCAACCGGCATTCACGCTATATATACTAGATGCTAGCTAGCTACTCCCACCACCCGCTTCTCCTCCCGCTTCAATCACCAATTTACTCTTTCCTCATTTTACTTGGTTTAGAACCTCTCCTGTTGCACTAGAATGGGTACGCATTCGTCATACAATTGAACTATTTTGTATAGTCCCTAAACAAAACATTAGATTTTCTTTTTGTCTTTCTCTCTTAAGTACACTGTATTTTCTAAAATAGTTTTGTATTGTTTTTACTATAAAAAAATGAAAAAGAAATAATTTTTGTTGTGGTAGTTGGGAAGGGAGGTATCAGGAAAGATGACATTATGTTATTATATATTTTATTGATAATTTATGTGGCCATAAAGATTGCCAACTGGTTGGTTTATTTCAAGTGACATAGAAATAGCATATCATACCATATAGAGTAAAATCTTGTCAAAAGAGCAAAAATGAAAGAGATAGGAAATCATAGTTATTGTTTGATAATAAACCACTTACTGTTGTGCACAATGATATTCTGAATATATACAAGGCATGAATAAAATATATTCTCCTATATTTTTCTCAGAGATTGTTTCAGTTAAGAGAAAGGACGTAGCCTGTGTGTTAAATGTTTAGTTATTTCAGATTATTTTGATTTTGATTTTAATTATTGCAACATTCTTCTTTTTGTATCTTTTAGATGTACCTTGTAAATATGAATTTAATAATTAATAATTTTTATTTTTTAATAAAAGATTATTTTTATTTTAAAACAAGAAATCTTGTTATCTTATCTTTTAGAAAGATCTCTCAAACTATTTCATAACACAATCTCATCAATCCCATTCCAGATCAAATTTAAGTAATCAATAATTACATATTTCTTAATCAACAATATTTAAAAAATAAATAAATTGAATAAGAAAAATCTTATCATTAGAACTTTAAAAATACAAATGGATGAATAGCTTAAAAATACAGTCAAAAAGAAATTTAATTAGTCTATGGCACAACTGTTTAAGTTTAATATAATCCACCAATAATTTATATAAAACATTTTCTATCATTATTTAAAATTGGTATATAGTTATGATTTTCAATAGTGACAATGATTGGTAACTGGTTGGTTTATTTGTGATGAGAGATATCCATATTAGGCCCTACACAATAAAATCCTACCAGAAGAGGAAAAATAGGATAAGATAGGATATCACATTCATCAAGTCTTCAGTTATTATTGGACAGACATCACTTACTGCCACGCACATTGAGTTTAAGTAGATACATATGTGCTTGAATAATATTCCACTCTCTTTTTTCTATCAAAACAAATGAAGCGTATGTCTACTGCACAACATTTTTCTGCCTCCGCAAAATAGGAAACTTAATGTCCCCCTACAGAGGGCTTAAAATAGTGGAGCCTCCAAAATTGATCCCACCAAACTTTCCACCATTTTTTTCAGCACGCATTTATTATTTTGCAAGTTGTGTCAATCGGGTCACAGTTCGGTATATCGGTGTCCGGAATGGAAATGGAATTGCACATACGAGCCACATCATCGTTGCTTCCTAGGTTGTTGACAATGATGCCTTGTTGTCTCAAGTGAGATTCGACCTTGTTATTTTTACTTTTACCTAAGAATTTCAGCCAAAATGATTTCCTTCCCGAATTTTATGCCCACAGATATGATCAAGCTAAGAGTAGGAATTGCATATCCCACAACGAATCCAACATGTTCCTAGATGCATCAAAAGATAACTACTTTCATATGGACTCCAGCTACAAATTTGTTTGAAGAGAGACATTTCGGCAATCTTACGCCGGGAAAGGTAAAAGCAGTGCTGGGAAAAAGGTGACGGTAAAGGCGTCGGCCACTCCACATTCATTTGCCATCTCTGTGCCACGGCTGGGTCACAATACGCCCTTGTCATTGCCACATAGGTGAATAATGAGCTGTGCGTGGAGTCCATATGAGAGGCATTACAACATACGTGGATAGTTATGGATTTGGAGGAATCGGAAGATGAAGTATATATGGAAGACAACGTATTTTTTGTAGAGTTCATTGTTCAATCCAGGCGGAGGAAGGCCAGTAAAGTGGCTTGTCGTTCATCTCTTCTTCATTATAATAGCGGCACATGTAATCTAATATTTTATCTTCAATGCATTTTTATTTTAGTTGGATGGATCCTCATGCTCTTAATACCTAGCATATTTTATACTAAATCCAGGATTTAGGGTTAGAAATGCTTTGATTTTCGTTCCCTTCCTTGTACCACTCTTTCCTTTCCTTGTTTTGATCTCAGTGACATGCCTTTCCATCCCAGCCATATCTTCCATACTCACTGTGTTTAACCATGGCTACTGCAGCACCGCACTTGTCCCACTTGCAGGATGGAAAATTGGTCAAAAATTTAGGTATAAGAGTGAAGTGCATCTATATTGAGAGCTCGTGTTAGAAAATAAAACATCATAATAAAATATTATAATGTAAACTATGTTTTTAAAGATTTAATTGTGTGTAAATTTTTAGATTGATATTTTGAATCACATTTATGTATAAAATCAAATAATTGCAGATATATTCTAAATTAAATATGCAGTAAATATGCAACCAAAAATTTAATAATTCAAAACTTTGCATAGAATGTTTTCTTGAACTGCGGACTTATCAAATCATCTGAAAAGAGAATGGTTGCGTGTGATTATGGTAAAAATTGCCACGCATGATAGACAGGAAAACATCGCTACTCGATAAATAAACATGTCATTGTTTGATATAACCTAAACATGCATGGCAACATGACAGCCAACATTCATGCTATATATACTAGATGCTGGCTAGCTACTCCCACCACCCGCTTCTCCTCCCGCTTCAATCGCCAGTTTACTCTTTCCTTATTTTACTTGGTTTAGAACCTCTCCAGCTGCACTAGAATAGGTAAGCATTTGTCATATAATTGAACTGTTTTGTATAGTCCCTAAACAAAACATTAGATTTTCTTTTTGTCTCTCTCTTAAGTACACTGTATTTTCTAAAATAGTTTTGTATTGTTTTTACTATAACAAAAGGAAAAAGAAATAATTTTTGTTGTGGTAGTTTGGAGGGGAGGAATCAGGAAAGATGATGTTATGTTATTATATATTTTATTGATAATTTTTGTGGTGATAAAGATTGCCAACTATTCAGTTTATTTCAAGTTACATAGAAATAACATATCATACCATACAGAGAAAAATCTTGTCAGAAGAGAAAAAATGAAAGAGATAGGAAATCATAGTTATTGTTTGATAATAAACCACTTACTGTTGTGCACAATGATATTCTGAATATACACAATGCATGAATAAAATATATTCTCCTGTATTTTTCTCAAAGATTGTTTCAGTCAAGAGAAAGGACGTAGGTTGTGTGTTAAATGTTTTGTTATTTCAGATAATTTTGATTTTGATTTTAATTATTGCAACATTCTTATTTTTGTATCTTTTAGATGTACCTTGTAAATATGATTTTAATAATTAATAATTTTTGTTTTTTAATAAAAGATTATTTTTATTTTAAAACAAAAAATCTTGCTATCTTTATCTTTTAGAAAGATCTCTCAAACTATTTCATAACACAATCTCATCAATCCCATTCCATATCAAATTTAAGTAATCAATAATTACATATTTCTTAATCAACAATATTTAAAAAATAAATAGATTGAATAAGAAAAATCTTATCATTAGAACTTTAAAAATAGAAATGGATGAATAGCTTAAAAATACATTCAAAAAGAGATTTAATCAGTCTATGGCACAACTATTTAAGTTTAATATAATCCACCGATAATTTATATAAAACATTTTCTTTCATTATTTAAAATTGGTATATAGTTATGATTTTCAATAGTGACAATGATTGGTAACTGGTTGGTTTATTTGTGATGAGAGATATCCATATTAGGCCCTGCGCAATAAAATCCTCCCAGAAGAGGAAAAATAGGATAAGATAGGATATCACATTCATCAAGTCTTCAGTTATTATTAGACGGACATCAATTACTGCCACACACATTGAGTTTAAGTAGATACATATGTGCTTGAATAATATTCCACTCTCTTTTTTCTATCAAAAGAAATGAAGCGTATGTCTACTGCAAAAAATTTTACTGCCTCCGCAAAATAGGAAACTTAATGTCCCCCTACGGAGGGCTTAAAATAGTGGAGCCTCCAAAATTGAGCCCACCGAACCTTCCACCATTTTTTCTGGCATGCATTTATTATTTTGCAAGCCGTGTCAATCGGGTCATAGTTCGGTATATCGGTGGCCAGAATGGAAATGAAATTGCACATACAAGCCACATCATGGTCACTTCCTAGGTTGTTGACAATGATGCCTTGTTCTCTCAAGTGAGATTCAACCTTGTTATTTTTACTTTTACCTAAGAATTTCAGCCAAAATGATTTCCTTTCCGAATTTTATGCCCACAGATATGATCAAGCTAAGAGTAGGAATTGCATATCCCACAACAAATCCAACATGTTCCTGGATGCATCAAAAGATAACTACTTTCATATGGAATCCATCAACAAATTCGTTTGAAGAGAAAAGCCAAAAGGGAGAGTAAAACTACAAAGCCAGATTGCCCTAAATCTAACCTTGGCTTCTTTGATAAGTTACTCTTTCTTTGGCTATCGATTGACTATTAAAGTGAAACAATATTTAAATTTTCCATTTCGCATATATGATTATTTTATAAGTTATGTCTGAATTTCACTGTGAAATGCATAATTTTAAAGTTTGTGAATTTGGAAAACTTCACAGGCCCAATTCAGACTTGAAAGAAACTAAGTTGAAACTCAAGAAAGCTCAGTAAATTAGAAAGTGTTTAAATTAATTAAAAAGCTAAATTTCATGCAAAATATAGTTACAAAATACTTGAAATGAGTGAGTTTTGTCCATATTGTTTATTATATCACATAAGTCATTAGCATAGAATATTTTGAGGTGGCCACACCCATTGTAGATAATCATATCCCGCTAGAATATAACTAAATGGTTCAAGCTCATATTTGTTTATATACTCTATACACACCTACTCCTTTTTTGGGGAAAATATAATAGTTCTTAGTCTCTAATGTGGCTTAATTGACACCTATTTATGTGTGATAATCTAGATATTTCATTTCCAATTTGTTTCTTGTAATACTTTAACATAGCATTTCCGTGCCTCCATATGCTTTGATGAGATGTATAAACTTGATATGATATGTATTTTAAAGTTATTTTCCTCATCTGATGAATATTGTCATTATGTGTTGAAACTTTTTCAGTTTTCTTTTATATCTTTGTTTCATATTTACAAATCAACGTGTATTTTTGCTTCCATGTCTCAAATTGTCAATGGAAATGTCTGTCATGCAGATATTGGAAAGTGTTTTAAGGCTGCCAAACAATAGGGAGTGTGCTGATTGCAAAAGCAAGTAGGTATTCAGCAAACTGCACATTTTGTTGAATAAGTAGACAGTTTGGTTTTGAAAAAACATACACATTTCCTTTGATAGTGAATTTGGGTGTCATTTGGTGTATATACATTTTTCTTTTACTTCACATGAGTGGCATACAAGTAATCTATGTTTCATTTATTATTTCAAATCTTTTAGACTTGAGAATAATAAAATCCAGAAGATGTTGAGCTACAATTGCTACATGAATTTTGTTAAAAAAACTCATCTTTTAAAGATTAATGGATCCATGGGAAAAGGAGTAGAAAGGTGTATTGATATAGTGCTCAGATTATTTGATACAAATTTTGTTGAAACTGAGCTTTCAGATTATTTGATACAAATTTTGTTGAAACTGAGCTTTTTTCATTTTTAATTCAAAGGTCCCGTCTAAATTTTTGCTTCAATTTTCCATGAATGAATCTCTTTGGAGGTACCAACTAATGTTGGATGCCAATTAAATACTCTCTGTTTTGAACCAATAATTGGTATTTCAAAGAGACTACTGGTATTGGATAGGGGCTGCTGCTTTGCTGGGGTTTATATTGGTCTTCAATATTTTACACACAACAGTCCTTACATACATAAATTATTACGAAAAATTCATTTCAAACAATGATATGTGTTTAAAATATAGCACAATACATTAACTTTTCACTTTTAACTTATTTAACAAAGTATATTTGATTTAAATATATTTATTATTTTACCACTTTGATTTAAATATAGTTATTATTTTACCACTAAAAAACCTATTGTTAAAAAATATCATACAATAATAATATAATATAATTACAAATATTGTAAATAATCTCATAATAACGTAAATTCTTCTGAAAGGTATATCATTACAAATATTGTAATAATGTTATGTGAAGTTTAGATACATTATTAGTGAAGTCACAAAAAGTATTAGTTGATAACATATAGGTTGAAAGTTTAAATTAAAATATGCAAATTTGTTATTTTTGATATGTTTAAGGTTGACAACATATATAATATTGTAATAATATTATGTTAAATTTAGATAAATTATTAGTGAAATTCACAAAAAGTATTAGTTGATAACATATARGTTGAAAGTTTAAATTAAAATATGYRAATTTGTTATTTTTTGATATGTTTAAGGTTGACAATATATATAATATTGTAATAATGTTATGTTAAGTTTAGATAAATTATTAGTGAAATCACAAAAAGTATTAGTTGGTAACATATAGGCTGAAAGTTTAAATTAAAATATGCAAATTTGTTATTTTTGATATGTTTAAGGTTGACAACATATTAGTGAAATCACAAAATGTATTAGTTGATAACATATAGGTTGAAACTTTAAATTTAAATATGCAAATTTGTTATTTTTGATATATTTAAGGTTGACAACATATATGTTGAAAGTTTGAATTCACCTATGCAAATTTGTTAATTTTGATATATCAGTGGTTAAAAATTTAAATTAGCACTATCATAATATCATAGAAATATATAAAATTACAAATATTGTAATAATGTTATGCTAAGTTTAGATAAATTAAATTAGCACTATCATAATATAATAGAAATATATAAAATTAAAAAAAGGAATGCGATTCCTTATAGATGTATTAGATAAATCATCAAAAACTACCACGGAAATTAACAAGGATTAGATAAATCATCAATAACTACCATGGAAATTAAAAATGATTTAGGTTGTTACTGATATTAATCGTTGTCATTGGTTGTTACAATGCCAGGAAATATCATGGCACATCATAATGATTCTGAAGATGTTGTCACCATCCCGGATACGTCATCTGGGAATTTTGAAATATTTTTGAATCAAAGTTCACCACATGAGTCACTTGGGCCTTCGAAAGGCTCCATGTTAGTGGAGTCCCCTTCCTTCATTAAAGGGAATGTTGAGGACCTTTGTACCATCTAAGTCAACATATTGAATGAATGGAGGACCATAAAATTGAGTTGATGTGTGATGTTAAAAATAAGTACCATTGTAATAATCTTGTTGAAAAGCTAAGACATCTAAGTCAACATATTGAACGAATGGAGGACCATGAAATTGAGTTGATGTGTGATGTTAAAAATAAGTACCATCTAACTTGTACTATCTTAGACACATATTACGACACTGTAAAAGAGTCACACTATGCAAGGCTCTATGGAGTCAACAATGCGGGTGATCTCAAGCGATGGTTCTGTAACTTCTTAGACCGAGTATGGAATTTGTAAAAACCATGAAACAACTTGTTCTAATTATTTGTATATAATGCTATAGTTTTTTACTACGGTAAAAATAGGTTTTGAAGGGGCCCCGAAACCCTTTACAAAGCTGAGAAAAGAAAGACATTAAATCCCAGAGAACAACAGGCTGCCCCAAGGAAGGAAGCAGGCTACAAAGGGACAGATCCTAGATTTAACAATAGACAGAAACAAAGCAAAAAGCAAAATAAAATGCTGGAAGGAAAACAGGGAGAAGAACCGCCAGCACCGAGATCAAGACAGAGTCTTCAGGAAACTATCAGAATCCTCCAGCTGAGTCTTCATTGTCTTCACGTTGTCTCTCAGCTTCTGGACATCCGGATCCTCAACCTTCTGCTTCTTGGACCTAGTGCGAGTGCCAGGTCCCATCTGCTGGGAAGGATCAAAATGTTCAATAGTGTCTTTGTTTCCTTCCAGCTAGTTTCTTAGAGACATTAGATTCTCCATAGTAGCCCTCATACCTGTGTTCACCAGCATAATCAGATGTTTTAGCATTTCCTCATTCCCGCTTATTTTCTTCTGGATAGGTATCATGGCTAACTCGATAGCTTTTTTAATTTTTCCATCAATTTCAGAGTCGTGATCTTTTACAGGGACATTGACCTTTTGAGTAAAGTCATTTCTGAGAATTGTCATAGTTTCCTCAAACATAGAGCTCTTATTTTCCAGCTTGATGCATCTATTCTTAAGTTCAACCAGGTCACTCTGCACCCATTTATCCAAATTGTAGCTATAGATAGACTTATTTTTTGCAATCTCAAGGGGAGACATAATAATGGTCCTTCTGACCTGAGAATCCATTCTTCTGATATCTCTTTGAAGAGACTGAGGTTTACTACCCTGAAGGATTCTATCACTATCTTCTTCCATATTCTCCTTCTCAGAGCTAGGAGAATCATGGGACTCCAAGTTTTCCTCTTCTAGAACCTTAAAGCTATTATCCCCCGAGTTATCAGCATTACTATCCATAAGATTAATATCAGTTTCTTTATTCTTGTTGACAATCTTCTCAACCTCAATCTCTTTATTCTCATTTCCTTCAGTATTAACATTCTCCAGAATAGGGTTAAGTTTTTCCCCTGTTTTTAGATTATCATGACTTTCCTCAGGGTTTTCCTTGGCATTTTTAATTTCAGGATCCTTCGAATCCTTCACCATAGGGGTCTGGGTAGTGGGGTTATTTTGTGCATTAGGATCCATCTGATAATTCTGGGCACCTTTAATTTCTATTTCCTGAGGGATATGCTTCTCACCATCAGACTCTTGGAGGATAGGACTAGCAGGGGTGTCCATAGCATTCTTTTTCGACCCAGAGGCAACACTAAGGTGCTCATCATTCTTCAGCTCAACCAGAGGCTTAGAAGGAGATGACTCAGAGGGCAGAAAGGCTTTCTTAGATTTATGAGTCTTAGACAGAGACCCCACAGACTTCCTCTTTTTAATCTGGGCAGGGATAGGGTTGGGGATATGGTCTCTGGCATAATCAGCTATGAGGAGGATAAGCCCGACATGGAGGATAGGGGAATTCTTCACTCTGTAGTCAGTAATGCTCTAGTTAAGCGACCAGAGGAGAAAGTAGGGGAAATAAATGCGTATCTCATGTCTAAAATGATTAACAAGGGCAAAATGATAATTATAGACCCTAGAGAATCTACCCTCGAGAGTAAAGTATTCCATTATAACTTTAATAACAGAACCCCAAATTTTATCAATATTCTCCATGTCGACATAGTCTTTCTTACCTTTCACCAAAAGATCCCTCTCCTCATAATGCTATAGTTGTATATATGGTCCATTATCAAATAACTATACCACGGAACCTAGTGCAACCTATATATTGTAGACACTTAGAGTTGTTATTGTTGTCGTCATCAGCTACTCCTTCGGCATAGCTTACCTACTATCTATCCCTCTGATGTAATGTTAACATTGTATATTCTTATAATTATAGAATATAAAGCATATTTGGTAGTTTTTATCAGTTGCATCCTCTATAATCTAACAATTGGATTGTGCCATACCCTTAAATGAACTTAGATGTGTTTACATTCAAAGAAATATAAAGGTATATAATGTTACCCTATATACTTTTCTAAGTCCCAACTGTTCGATAGGATATTGAATTCCTCAATGAGTAGTTAAAGTGTGCTTGCATAAATTTTTCAAATATATTACAAACTTATAATCATGGAAGCATTGACTATAAATGCGGTGAAACTCATGTATAATGGTAATGCGTGCCTTGATCCCCAAGTACAAGTGTTCTCCATACAAAACTTTGGGGGTGGTA
>MU223136.1:2679749-2705280 GCA_018584345.1 Thuja plicata | reverse complement strand
ATACATATGTATATATATATGTATATATATGTATATATATATGTATGTATATATGTATGTATATATATATATATGTATATATATGTGTATATATGTATATATATATCTTTTACATCATTAAGTCGACTCTCAAATACATTAAAAAATAGAATTAATATATAATCAAAGAGTAAATTAAAAGTTGGAGACCTTACACTACAAAAGAATTGGTAATCCACAATCACAATCTAAATTAGCATGCTAGGAGTCCACGACATACTCCCTCAATCATCGTGACTGTTCATCTGCTCTGTATCCATGTTACTTTGTCTTTGCATGACTTCAAAACACTATAACTCACCGCGATTAACACCAAAAATCAAGCGACCTTACCAGTAGGTCATACGTACTCCAAAATATCTTCCTCTAAGCACACATGAACCCATGCATCCTACATTGTCTTCGTTGTTCAAAACTGTACTGCTATACTCTGTATTTTTGTTTATTATACTTAGTCATTTTGCTAACTGTATATCCAAAACTGTAAACAACTTCAATCGATCATCATTCCATATGTGTTGCAATAAATAACAACCCTCAACTGTATCAAATAACTCCAAAAGTGCATCATTTTCCAACAGTTTCTAGGAGAGCTCTGGGCTCTGGATCCCTACTGATTGTGCATGTGATGGGTGTTGGAAATTCAATAGTTCTTGGGAAGTCAGTTATGGATTCCCCTTGTTGGCAAGATGAGGCTGCTAAAGTTGAAGATGGATGGATTATGATTAAAGGCAAAACTTTTAAGGGATCCACGCCTCCTTTTGATATGACACTTCGATTCCATAAGAAGAGGTCTAAGGGATAATCGTGTTGTAGGCTTTTTTTTAATCTTTGACTATCATTTCTTAAAGATTCAACTTTGGCATTGTTTTCTTGGGTGTTTCTTGGAGGGTCTGGCCTTTTGGTAGGGCTGGTCTATTGTGTGTTTGGCATCTTTAAAGTTGTATCTTAAGTTTCATCTTTGTATAGGGTTTCGGGGTCCCTTCAAAAGTTGTTTTGCCTTAATCTAAAACTTATAATTTCTTAACCCTTTTTTTTAAAACTATGGCCACACTTACAATACATGACATTTCTTAATAATTTCTTTTTTTTTAAAATTAAGTATTACCAACACTAACATCTATGTATCACTTATCATTCAAGTCTCAATTTAATCCAAAGGTTTTCCATATAAAAGCATGCTTCAAATTTTAATGATCCTTTAAAGTTTAATACTTTCATTGAATCCTTTCAAATAATATACATGATATAGGTAGAAAATTATACTTGCAAATTGGAATGAATTGGTAGACCCTTCTCACCCACTTTGTAAGAACAAACTTTCATTAAAAGTGTTGAATTTCTATTTTATTTTTTTAAATGTTTACTTATGTTTTCATTTGATTATTCAAGTGTGTTTTTTAGCTTAAATATGAACAGTTAGAGTGTTCTCATCTAATATTTTATTTATGAGAAAAGAATCATTTAGAATCTTTTTTTAGTGAATCAACTACTTTTTGGAGCTTTAAAAAACTATAAAAAAATAGGAGGGACTGAAAATATGTAACAATTTTGTACTAGACTCTACAAATTTATTCCCCTATTTTTAAATATTTATTTAGTCTTTTTTTCAAATTGTACAAATCATTAATTAATACTAAGAAAGGACTTAGTAATTGAGTGTGTTCCAATAATTATGATAGCACTTGTTGATAAAATATCCAATATTTTTTACAATATTGAACCAATAGTTGTGACTTTAAAGTTGTTATTGTTGTTGATTGGTACCCATAATTGAATGAAATGTAATCCTTAGATCTAAAAAGCAATAAATCATATAATGTCACATTAGCACAGCAATAAAACATGGTTTCATGTACAAGTATCCATCTCATTTTTCTTTGGACAGTTTTTAAGACCATGACAAAAAACATGTTGATATGGCATCATATTTGATAATGTAATCCTGAAACATTAGTTTTAAACAAGAGACTTGTCAAATTAGCTGTTATAAATGGTCATCTCCTCTCTCTCTTGATCAATTAGAAATAAATAGAAAACTTAGAGTCAAGTTGAACAATGACTAACAGCCAAAATCAACTAACGAAACTCATAAAAACCAAGCATTTACAACAAAATGTCTGTAATGCTCCAAATGTATCTTCATAGTAAACATTCGGGACCGGGCCAAGGAAAGCAAATAAGGGCAACCATATGGTGACAAAAAGAATAAAGCCGGTTTTAATAAGACGTTAAAAAAGGAACGTTAATTCCAATCAGGATCTCTGAACTTACAAATGCAGAGGTGATCATACCAAATTCATGCAGACTAAAGCGAAGATGTGTTACGTTACTTGTGGATGTTATTGGCCCTTTCGCAAAAACCTTCCTAAAAACAATAAGAAATCTGCCATAACTAAGCAGAGCAACATGAGTTCTAAGAAGAAGAAGTATTGGTTTTTTGTATAGTCAAAACTACAATTTCATATTTGAAAGATTTACTAGTTTCGTCTCTGGTTCATATTTCTTGAACAGAGGTTTGTCTGAACAGATGACCCACAAATGGAAAATATTTTTTGTGTTATAGGATTATTTGGTTTTTTCCCCTTTTTGGAGCTATGAATAATACTGTTGTTTGTTAATTGTTTCTGGTGCTATATCATCATGGATGAGTTGATACAGTAACGTTTTATTTTTCTGAGTTCATTACTGAAAATCATGGTTTAATTTTGATGTAAACACAAATTTACAAATATTTGATTTTGAGTTCTCTTTAACATGTTAACGATTACTCTGCAAAATGTTTTGTTTAATACGTTTCAATGAAATTAATTTATAGTCTGATTATTGAATGGTGATAATTTAACATTTTTATAATATTTGGTTATTGTTTAAATTACGTCTATCTACATCTCCAAAAAGATTTGGTAGTTGCCATGATGTTTCTCATTTATTTCATTGCTGCTATGCTTCCATATGAAGTATTGAAGAATTGTTGGTTTTTTTCCTTGTTTGGAATTTTCTCACTTTTTATTTATAAATGGAAAAAAGCCCATTTCCCTTCCAAACGAAATCAAAATTCCTTTCTGAAGTGTAATTTAGGTATATAAATATAAATATCTAAATAATTTAGTACAATTGATAGTATATATAAATTAACGTCTACTTTTTAAAAGAGGTTTAATATTGAGTTAGGAAATTAAAGGTAATGGAAGATAGTATTTAATTTTAAAATAAATTAAAAAATTATTCAAATGAATATTCTAAAATCTTTGATGATTCTAGTTTATACATAATAGAATCAAAATCTGATATAATCAAAATCTGATGATTATTTTGTGTAACTAGAGACATGTCCATGACCATAGATCTATCATTTACTTGTGAAATCTAGAAAAGTTGGTTTGTTTGGTTCTTCTTACATTTATTTGTGTGTCTTCTTGATATTGGATGGTTTAGTATTTATGATACATTATACAACTACTATAATTCACAAGGAGGCATATTCTTCTTGATCAACTTGCAAAAAATTGTAAATTCTTCAAACATGAATATCCTCTTAAGAAATCTTGTGTAGATTTTTCTCAGTTAATATGAAAACCAAAGTGTACATAGTCCAAATGTTAATATTATAAATAGCTCTAGAAACCTAGATTTTAAATTTAGAAAAAATAATGAAGCTACTAAAAACCTAGTAAATGGAATAAAAACAATAAAGTTATTCTACCTAAAAACAATGAAACTAAATTTAATTAACATAATTAGTTTCCACAAGGAGATGTGCAAATTCTCAAGAAGTAAAATAATATTAAGAAAGCTTATAATAGTATGGATGAAAAGAAGATAAAAGAGTAGATACATATGTTGAAAAGAGACGAGGAAAAATTGAATAAAGGAAAAAACTAATTCTAACTACCCAAAATTAGGTAAGAGTTATACTCACGGTCGATTTCATCTACCCTTACGCCCCTTTTGGGTGAGGAATTAGAATTTGACTCAAAACCTGATTATCTCCAAATAAGGTTTTGAAATTCTGGTTTTGTGCATTCAAAAAATAGTTTGGACCATTTGGTTGACCTGGATGATGACTAAGACAATCCATCTTCTGCGTTTGGTTGCCAATTTTGATATATGTGGGCAAATCATTCAAGAGACTTAAATTTATCTTTGTCTTCTCTATTTCTTTGAATTTCCTCTCTGAATTGCGAGAAGAGGAAAGGCTTGTAACGCCTTTGATTGTTTTCATCCACAAGCTCTTTCGGCGCATCTATTTTGATCTCCAATGGAAGTACAGTGTAAAAGCCCACAGACATACGATATGTCCACCCTTTACAAACAACTTGATGCTCTGCACTGCGATATCTCCCATTACTCCACGCTTGCACTCAAATTCACCACTCATCTTTGTTTTCATTTTTTCTTACACGATTAAAAAACATCTTTGCCGATCATTTGAGGAGAGGAAATTTCATACCTTGACCGAATCCCCCACATTGACAACAAAGGAATGCGAGAATGGTTTGATGTTAAACCACTTTCCCTCCCGAGAACGAATCTTGAGGCCTCCATTATCATCTTGGTAAAGTTGTCAAGTGCCCTCTATTTGTATGTGCAAGCATAGCCACCTCCCCGATATTTTTCTCGTGCGATGAAAACCCATTTATCCTCAGTCTTGATGTGCACTTTTCGAAGGTAGAGTTGTTGAAGGCTTTCGTACCCAACCCTAGGCTTGGAATATTTATCTTTGTGATTTTTGTGCAACATTTGTGACACACAAGTTATACGTTACCATTGTCTTGCTGCAAAACAAATCATGAAGGAATTCAAATAGTAAGGTATATGCTAATACATTAGCTTTAGGGGAAGGAGGAGCAGACATGAATAACATACCAGAAAGTTGGATTCCCTTCAGGCCATACCCTTAAACACATTTGCTCCAGATACTCTGATTGTGTGGTGTCAACAACATTCAATGTCTCAAAGTTTGGAGTTCGAATGTAACTATCAAATGGATTAGAAGTTATGACACTGCCTTTATCCTCGTTTGACATGGACCAAAAACCTCAAAAAACATTGTGAACCTTATCCAGAAGCTCTACTGAAATTCCATAGGGTTAACAAGATGAAAAAATCCCCATTCTTTGTAAGCTTCTCTTAGTTTAGTGAGCATGGGATGATCATGGACCCGACGGCCAATTAAATGAGGTTCACAAAAACCCAAAACCCAGAAGATGATTTCAAATTCCACCTATTGGGTGGGAAGATAGTGCTGCCGATTTTGGTACCTAGATCATATTTTGATCTTTGAAACCTGAATTGCAGTTTATCATCCCAAATGGTGGATTTGGCAAAAATGAAGAAGTTTCACACCCAATTCTGCCCCAATTCCACTAACCAAATTGTGCCTTATAATGAATCATTCACTATTGCTAAACAACCTAAATAAATGATATGGAATTTTCAGCCTAGTAGAATAAGATAAAGTAATTTATGTGTATTGTATTCAAAACAAAAGCAACACTCATGACTAAGCATAGAAATTTAGCAAATATTGAATTAAAAAATGAAGGATTTGATCAAAAACCAACTCTTGTTGCACCAAGAGGGGTAGTTATACTCATGGGTAGTTGGATGAGAGTACTCTTCCAATATCACAAATTTTAATAATAAAAGATAATTTTAAAAATAGCTTGGATTGAGGATAATTTATATATTTTTGACCTAAGAAATAGATTGATAGGATGCACTTAAAATATCAATGGCTCATATTGATTGAGAACCATAGGGAGGTGGAAGGAGGATCAGTGTCATATTGTGGTTCAATGAGATTGAAGGAAAGGGATAAAGAGAGGAATCAAAGGTGTAGTTTCTCCTTAGATTTGAACTAAAATTGATAACACAACTCAATACATGTAAAATCTATCAATTTTTTATCAATTATATTTTAACTAAAATAAAATGCATTGCTCACTATATGATTAAGCTCTTCCATAAACATTATAGTTCAAATTCAATAACAAGAATTTTTTTTGACACCCCATCAATATTGAAAATATACAATTTACTATAACTTATAATTTCTTAATCTTTTTATTTAAACTATAGCCACACTTACAACACTTAACATTTCTTAATAGTATTTTAAAAAAATTAAGTATTACCAACACTAACAACTATGTATCACTTATCATTCAAGTCTCAATTTAATCCAGAGGCTTTCCATGTAAAGCACGCTTCAAGTTTTAATGCTCATTTAAAGTTTAAAACCTTCGTTGGGTAGACCCTTCTCGCCCACTTTGTAAGAACACACTTTAGTTTTAGTTAAAAGTGCTAAGTTTCTATTTTATTTTTTTAAATGTTTACCTATGTTTTCATTTGATTATTTAAGTGTGTTTTTTCTTCTTAAATATAAACAGCTGAGTGCTCTCATGCAAAAAGTTTAATTATGAGAAAAGAATAATTCAGAATCTCAACTACTTTTTGGAGCTTTAAAAACTATTAAAAATAGGAGGGACTTAAAATATGTAACAATTGTGTACTAGACTCTACAAATTTATTTCTCTCTTTTTAAATATTTATTTAATATGTTTTCAAATTGTACAAATCATTAATTAATACTAAGAGAAAAGACTTAGTAATTGAGTGTGTTCCAATAATTGTGATAGCACTTTTTGATCAAATATCCAATATTTTTGACAATATTGAACCAATAGTTGTGACTTTAAACTTGTTATTGTTGTTGATGGGTACCTATAATTGAATGAAATGTATTTCTTAGATCTAAAAAGCAATAAATCATGTAATGTCACATTAGCACATCAATAAAACATGGTTTCATGTACAAGTATCCGTCTCACTTTTCTTTGGACATTTTTTAGCATCATGACAGAAAGCATGTCGATGTGGCATCATATTTGATAATGTGACCCTGAAACATTAGTTATAAACAAAAAACTTGTCAAATTAGCAATTATAAATCTCTCTCTATATATATAATGAGATTAATTAGAAATGAATAGAAAACTCAGAGTCAAATTGAACAATGACTAACAGCCAAAACCAACTAACAAACCTCATAAAAACCAAGCATTTACAGCAATAAAATTTGTGTATTGCTCCACATGTAAGAAACCCATTTGCATGGCGAGTAAGGGCAAGAAGAATGTGACAAGAAGAATAAAGCCGGCTGTGATAACACGATATCAAAGGAACGTTAATCGCAATCAGGACCTCTGCACTTTATAAAGAATGAACTACAAATGCATGATTATAACAAGTTTCTGAAGATCAAAGCAAAAATGTGTTACGTAAGGTGTGGTTGTTACTGGCCTTTTTGCAGAAGACGTCCAACTCGTGTAATAATTGTGACGCCCAAATCTGGAAAAACTCAGCAGAGCAGCACGAACGTGAAGAGAAAAAAATATTGGTGGATTGTGTAGTCATAATTACCATTTCATATTTGAAAGGGTTATTGATTTCTGGGACAGATGTTTGTCTTAACAGATGACCCATAGATTTCTGATAGACAAGCTTGTGGAAAATATATTTTTATGTTATTGATCGTCTGTTTATGGATCCACTGGATTTATTTGTTATTTATTTCTACCGTTAAATGTATTAAAACTATGAATGCAATTACTAAATTGAATTTGGAAATAATTTATTTTATGTTGTCTTATTTTAAAAAAACTGATGGGAGTTTAGCAGATGTTTCAGTTGTCCACGTTTTGATTGTATGATATACTGTTTAATTATACTCTGATTAGGTTGGTAGATGTTCCGGTCGTGAATGTTTTGATCATTATAGTCTGATTACTATGTTTAGTATGTTTCTATTTGATTTTTAGTTAAATGCTAGCAAGGTTAGTCAGATTGATCTTCATAAAATTATATTATTAATCCTATTCAAGTTGGAGTGGTATTAGGATGAGGATCATTTATATTCATGAAAGATGGGTTCATGTAGAATACATTTATGAAAGCTAAGTCAATAAATTTGACTCTAAAATCATATAAATGAATATTCTATCTAATATATTATAATTTTACAATCGAAAAAAATAAAGTCATTTATATTTCACTTATTATTTAAATGTAAATATATTTAAAGAAACCATAATGTTTCCATATTGCACATTGCTATCACTCTATAGAGCGACATTCATGTTGAATTTGCAAGTTGGTTGCTTTTGGATTGAAACTCAAAAATAGATTACTTAGTGTTGATCCCTAAGAGGCTCACACCTAAATAAGCGTAGTTGGGAAGTTACACAAGAGCGGAACTTAATTTGTCCTGTGAAACAACCTTTGGGATTTAAAAAGTTGGTTCTTTGTACTATTATTTTTGGGAAAAGGGGAAGAAAGAAAAAACATTAAAATGGTTAAACTAAGGCGATGCGTCAAAGCTTTAAAACCATTTGAATTTCCCTTTAGAAATAACAGGAACAAGAAACCCCAAAAGATTGAGCGCAAAACGCCACAAATTCATCATTGCTAGAAAGAGAACATAATACAAAAGTCAGATAGACATAGAGAAAAGTATTCAAATCTCTCTTTGATAAGTACTTGTTAAGGCCCATAAGAGTTGTTCCTATTATCTCACTAAAACAATTTTTCAACAAGAATCTTTCTCACCAAATGACATAGTATAACCCTGGATCACAAACTATTACAAATGATTGAAAGAGTATAAAACATGATTCAATAAAATACACATCTCTGATGAAATTATAAAAGCCAAAGCAATTAATAGCCACATTCATTAAAATTGACACTGGACTTTAAAATCATCCACAAAACTAAACTAAACACATAGTAGAGGCAAACTAGGCATAGTTTGATATGTTTCCTTTAATTAATTATCTAAATACAAAGCTAAAGTCTATCAATGAAATAGCAATGATTTTCAAATGTTCTTCCCTTTCAAATTGGTGAACAAGACTTGGAAAAAACTCTCACATTACAATGCATCCACAGGATTATATACAAAAATTTCTTTCAGTTAAACCTCATAAATGCAAGTGAAAAGGGCCTCTATAAATTCACTACATGTAGCTCTCATGATGGAAATCATTTGAACTGCCTCGATATGTCAATCTATGCATCATTATTATCCTTCCACATGCATAGTATGAATTCCACATGTATCTTTTTTATGCAGGAGCATCCTGGGGTAGTTGGCAATCCAGTGTCACCAAAAACATGTTTTGGTTTGATTTCCATTTTAATAGTTAACTTGGTTAGAGACCTGAGGTGCTCGGTCACTTTTGTGGTAGTTCTCGGTTGGAAGATGTATTGCTTCACTGATGGACTCGGTGACTAGATTTGGTGGTGCTCGGTGCTTGGTAGTGTCTGTACTCGGTGTTGTTACGTGATATTATACTCGGGGAACACTGCTTGATGGTGCTTTTCTCGATAGTTTTTTTGCTCGGTAATGTTTGGCTCGGTGACTATTGGCATCAGTGCTTTACTAAATGTTCTATCTCTCAGAGTGCTTGTTTATCGACTGGTTGGTGGGGTTCACCGACTTGCGTTTATGGATTGGGCAAACATTGGACATTGTATCCATGATTTGAGGGGGCCATTGGGATCATGCTAAGTTCTAAGGCATGCAGATTTGTGGTATTAGATCTTGTGTGGACCTAAATCTTGATTGATGTGTTCTCCTATGTATTTTGTTATTATTTGCAGTCGACTGGTACATTTAATATCTTTTCATTGTAGAGTGTATGGTCGGCTCCAAGTCATTTAATTATTGTTTACAAGCTGACTTGTGGCAAGTGTGTATAAAAGAGAGTCTAGGTTGATGTTTAGAGGCAGAGAGGAAATAATGAGAAGATAGATAGAGGATAGCAAAGTAATCTAATAAGTTGAAAGATTATAAGTTGTTGCAAATAGTTGTAAGTGGGTAGACAAAGATTACAGATTACTTGTTGGCTTGAGAGCACAAGTTCAGATCTGGTTTCTTCCACTTACCTATAGGGTAGATGGATAAGGTTGGATCCTGTGAGATCTTGTTGAATGGTTGATATAATTGGCCCTAATCAGGAAGGCCTTACAGCCCGACATGTTGCATGTAGTTGGAATTCTAAGATAATATAAGTTGATATTGATATATCTTGTGTTTTGTTGTTTCCAATGTGTTGTTCTTGTTGTTTGATGCAAGTTTGGACAGTCCTTTATTAGATCCTCCAAGCTTGACTACATCAAGTGGTATCAGAGATGTTGATTCATTTCTTGTAGAGTTTAGGGTTTTCAACGATGCAGAGAGATGCTTTCGAGAAGATTGGACCCTAGGGTGATTGCATATCTTTCTGAGGAGGTGAAAGCAAGGAAAATAAAAAAGATTCAGATCCGAGATGATGGAAATGAAGAATGAAATCATATAAGGTATCAGAAATGTTGGATTGCATAGAGATCCGAGAAAAAAGATGGTTATGAAGAAGCAGCTAAAGACTTTGAAGCTACTAGATCTAGTGGAGATGATAGAGCCGATCGGCTAGAGAGATCTGGAGGAGACAGATATGATCAGTTGTAGAGATCTACAGCTTGGTTGAGTACAAGCTACCAAATGGAGGTGTCTAATTGTTCAGGTACATTGAGACCCAAGGATTTGATTGATTGGATTGGTGAGTTCGAAGACTACGTTGAGCTATAAGACATTGAAGATCTGCATAGAGTGAGGTTTGCATAGACTAAGTTGAAAGGGCATGCTGCTTTATGGTGGAAAGAGTTGCAGAGGGACTGAGAAGAAGAAGGTAAGGTGAATATTAATCAGTGGAGGTTAATGGTGGCAAAGTTAAAAGATAAGTTCATTCATGCTGACTATGAACTTGAGTTATTTATGAAATTATAGAATCTGAAACAGAAGGAGATAACTATGGAATATTATAGTGAGGAGTTCTAAAAGTTGACTATTCAGTCTAGGCATAAGGAACTTTCTAAGGAAATGGTGGCGAGGTATGTTAATGGTCTAAAATTCAATATCTAGGATGAGATTGGTATGTTGAAGATTGACTCGGTAGAAGATACTTATCAGTATGCACTAAAGGTAGAAGATAAGTTGAAGAGAAGACATCATGGTAATTCTTGAGGGAAAGAGAAGCAAGAGAAGTCGATAAAAGATAAACTGAAAGTTGAAGATGAACCAAAACCTATTGAACCGAGGATAAAGACATGTAGAGGTGTATTCCGGGGTACTTTTTACAACTGTGGTGAAGAAGGACATTGGTCATTCAAATGTCCCCATACAGAAAAGAAGGTCGGTAGTCACCGAAATGTTGTGGTAAATGAAGTTGCTAAGAATGAACCTGAGGTGGAGGGTGTGAATCTCTTACTTAGGAGAACTTTTTTCACCTCGAAGATAGCTGATTCTTGTCAGAGGAAGAACTTGTTTAGGACTATGTGAAAGTCTGGTGGTAAATATTGTAAGGTGATTGTTGATGGAGGAAGTACTGACATCCTAATTACTGAGGAGATGGTTCAGAAACATGGTTTGAAAAGATTGAGGCATCCTTGTCCTTATAGGATAAGTTGGTTACAAGATGGTCATGTAGTAGAAGTGAAGGAGCAATGCATGGTAAGTTTTTACATTGGTTCTTATATAGATGAAGTATTATGTGACATTGTGGAGATGAGTTCTTGTCATGTTTTATTTAGGAGACCTTGGCAGTAAGATAGAGAGGCTATTCATGACTATCAAAGAAATTTAATTACTATCCTGAAAGATGGACAAAAGTCTATTTTGATTCCTTTGAAGGACGAAGGCAAAGGAAGGAGGAACTTGATCATGTTTAGAAGATTCGAAATGGTTGCAGGGGTTGATGCAGACATTCATATTCAGGGATATGAAGGTAAATCAACAAGTGTTAGTGGTAAAGGGAAGAAGAAGAAGAAACGAGAGAAGAGTGTGTCGGTTGAGGACTTGGAAGACATGTATATCAAGAACCTGTTTGGGATCTATGTGTTAAATCCCAATAGATGTTCATCCAACTACTGAGAACATCTTTTTTCACCTGGGGTGTCTAATGCAGGAGCATTGTGGGGTAGCTAGCAATCCCGTGTCACCAAAAACATGTTTTGGTTTTATTTCCATTTTAGTAGTTAACTTGGTTAGAGACCTAAGGTGCTTGGTCACTTTGGTGATAGTTCTCGGTTGGAAGATGTATTGCTTCACCGATGGACTCAGTGACTAGACTTGGTGGTGCTCGGTGCTACATTTCTTTGTAGTGTATCCACTCGGTGTTGTTCGGTGATATTATACTCGAGGAACACTGCTCGGTGATGCTTTTCTTGGTAGTTTGTCACTCGGTGGTTTTTTTTCTCGGTAATGTTTGGCTCGATGACTACTGGCATCAGTGCTTTACTAAATGGTCTGGCTCTTGGTGTTCTCATTTACTGACTAGTTGTTGGGGTTCACCGACTTGTGTTTATTGATTGGGCAGACATTGGAGATTGCATCCATGATTTGAGGGGGTCATTGGGATCGTGATGAGTTTTAAGGCATGCAGATTTGTGGCATTGGATCTTGTGTGGACCTAAATATGGTTTTATGTGTTCTCCTATGTATTTTTTATTATTTGCAGTCGACAGGTGCATTTAATATCTGTTCATTGTAGAGTGTATGGCCGACTAGGTCATTTAATTATTGTTTACAAGTTGACTTCTAAAAAGTGTGTATAAAAGAGAGTCTAGGTTGATGTTTAGAGGCATAGAGAAAATAATGAGAAGATTGAGATAGAGGATAACAGAGTAAGCTAATAAGTTTCAAGATTGTAAGTTGTTGTAGATAGTTGTAAGTGGGTAGACAGAGATTGCAGATTGCTTGTTTGCTTGTGAGCACAAGTTCAGATCTAGTTTCTTCCAGTTATCTATAGGGTAGATGGATAAGGTTGGATCCTATAAGATATTGTTGAATGTTTGATGTAATTGGCCCTAACCAAGAAGGCCTTAAAACCCAACATGTTGTATGTAATTTGAATTTTGAGATAATATAAGTTGATATTGATATTTCTTGTTTGTGTTTTTCCGATATGTTGTTCTTGTTGTTGGCTGCAAGTTTGGAAAATCCTTTATTGGATCCTCCGAGCTTGACTGCATCACTTTTAAACTTACTCGTAGTGATTAGTTGTTTTTGGCACATGGAAGTAGTTTCATTTTTGGATCAAATCTGCCTTAGGATATTTTGTTTAGCTGAAAAAGTGGCATTTTGCCTCGAAGGATGTGCGCACCACAGGTTTTTTGACCAATGTGACCCTAGCTTGGACACGTGGAAAAAGGGTAAGGACATTTTGAAGATTATTTTCTTGACATTGGGTCGAGGATATGTGGTGATGACAAATGGCATACTGGCAGGATTTGCAAAAAATGCTTTCCTTTTCAATCTTTAAAACCTCCATGACATTGACACATGGCACCCTTTGTAGTGAGAAATATTGAAAAGTAAAATTCTTTGAAGTAAAAGAGCTTGTAGATTTGGTAGAAATAGTGCCAATTTGGTACTTCGTGATTCCAAATTGGTAGGGACATGACTTTCTTCTCGTTGATCAAAATTCCAAACTGCTTACACCATTGGAAAGGTCTTCAGAAGATCTAATTTTAGTCTCTTAACAAAATGCCTTCAAAAAATTGATTTAAAGGACTAATGTCAATTTTGACCCCAAATTCTACTCTGAAGGCCTCCGAAAATACAATTTACAAAAATGTATAAAAATGCCAAAAAATATATTTTTTAAATTTTCTCATTTTTGCCCACTCTGTGATCTCTAAACTACCATTAATCTCCTTTAAACTAATCTAGATTAACGTTATAGTAGACCAAATCTACACTTAGCATTTGTCCACAAGTCATACTATCTTACTTAGTTCAATAACAACTAAGGTGTCTAACTACCCTTGGATGAAAAAACTATAGTTAGAAATGCTACCTAGATAAGCTGAAGTATTCTATCTTGAAATATAAGCTTCAAAACTAATTCTAAATATTCACATCGTATGGATGTTTTTTATTTAATTTATTATACATCACTTTCTTTTATTTTCCTACTTATTAACTCTATTATCAAAGGGCATCACATGACACAAAGCCTAATGGAACTATGTGAACATATTGTGGGTTGTTAAATTCCAAGGATAGATTATACCAATGACATAGAGTAGAGAACTTTATTTTATGTTGATATGCTTTGTTTCTCCCTCTATATTTTTAAATGGATTTCTACATTATAGCAATTATTAATATAGTGCATTTTGATAGAGGATGGGTATTTTCCTCAAAATATCATTATTCAACAATCTTGTTATTATATATAAATAGGGGAGGGGATATGTGTTACTCTATATAATATTTTCTTTATAGAGGAAGTATAGTCTATTTGGCATGATATATTTGGATTTTAGTTAAATGGGGCAACAAGTTAAGTGAGACTGATCTCAAGCAAAATAAATGGTTATGTGTGTTTAAGTTGGAATAGTATTGAGATGAGTGACCTTCCCAAAATTTATAATGTTGCACTCCTCTCAACATCACCTAGGTGGACCAATCATTTTTTATGAGATAGTCTTTGTGAAGCACTGTGATGAAATATGGGTCAATAAAAATTATTTGGAATTTGCAGTTACTATTGCTTTTATATTTTGTCTCTTTGTGGTCAATCATATGAAATTTTTTTGTTAACTAGTTACTAGTTCATAGTTTTTAAGTGTTCTTGATAAGTATATTTCATCAAGGTTGTCATTCAATATTACATCTAATGATGTGTATCTTAAATTGTAATTTATTTGCAAATTATACAAGTGTTTGATAGTATTGGCTACCAAAAGATCAAATATATTTCTACCACAAATATTTTTTCTATTTATGAAATATTATGGGCATATCAATGCATTGCAATTTTCTATAACTTAATTCTAGAAAAAAAATTGGAAATTAATTTATCAACTAGAGGCATTGGTTGATTTGAGTGATTGCAAAATTATGGCAATGGTTGTTATCAGTGAATACAAAATATTTTAAATCATGAAATAAATAGAATAGAAATAAAATTTAAGATAATATCTCATAGTACATGACAAAATTTAGCAAATAAATATCATTTAATTATATTGGAAAAGCTTATAAAAATGGAACCTATCTTCTCAACATCTCCTCCTCTCTTCTAGAAATAAGATTTTAATACATATTATCAAATACTTATATACCTAATTATGATGGTCCTTAAATATAGGCTGAAACTATTTGATACGAATTTAGATAGTTATATCTTTTCAATTAAAGTATTTGATAATTTGCTTGATAAAATACTATAAATTATTGATATATAGATTAATAATAGAACTAAAAGATAACTTTTTGATATATGCAGGTAAGTGCACCAAGATGGTATGCAAAAAAGTGGTCACCCACCTAGAAAAATAGAAAAATGATCCTAATGTGATTGGGTTGCTTTAAATTTAAATAACTTGATTGCACTTAGGTATGGTAAATTTCCAAGCCAAGAAAAAGGCAGGTTAATAGGTTTAGATAACAAGGTTGAGGCTTGGGAGCTTCATTTCCCTCCTGTTAGAGCTTTTTCTTATAGAATCTCAATATAGCAATTATGCTTGACTCTTAGATTCCCAACTTTTGACTCATACAAGTAAAAGTCTAATTGATGGGGATTTATCCTCCTTCTTCTTTGAGCTCCACAGACTCAGGCGGGTTTACCTTCTACAATTTACTGTTTCCTAGTAAATTCAACAGTAGATCAAGGGTTTACACTGATTTGTCCCTATCTTTTACTGCAACAATCGATAACATATTCTACAGATAAGTAAAACCAATCTTATGCAGATCTTATCAAGCCAGACCATGAACTTGACAAGGGAAAATACCAGTGAAATAAGGATTCTCATCCTTCTTCTTTTTGAGTTCTAGAATTAGGTAGGATAACCTAATGATTCTCTCTCCAAGGAATCAATAAAATGAACTGTATTCCTCAATACAATTGATAAATATATAGATAATAGAAATATAAAGGATTGATTAGATTTAAGTTGGATGATGATAACTACTAATAAAAATCTAGACTAGTGCCTAATCCAGGGCAAAGAGTCAATTGAGATATACATTCACAGAAATTACTTAATGGAAACACACTTAAAACTTAGATGAGATGCCTTGGAAACCATCTTCTCATTCCCACACCTATGTATCAAATTCCTACAGTAATATTTAGTCCTCAAAAAATATTTATAAGATTTACTCCCTCCTTGAAAGAAACTCACAAATAATCTCACAGTTACCTTGTAACCAGTATATTTAAAATGCCTTGTAGATTAAACATACAAGAACATAAACACAAATACAAGAAGACATCATTGATGTAAAAAAAGAAATTCCATTTGTATTTTATTAAAATATTTCTGCTTCACTACATTCAAAATGACAAAAAGGCTTGAAACTTAGACAAAATTCAAAAATCTGCCTCGCAGTTGTGAATTCACCATCCTTTACAATATCTTACAACTTTCTATATATAGTAAGCACTAGCCATATTGGAATCCTTAAAGAGAAAGGATGCAACAAGCTTTGGATGGCTAGTGAAAACCAAAAAGTACTAAAAGACAAAAACTATTACACTTTCAGTCGGTGGAAAAGAAACACTTGAGTAGTTGATCTGAAATAATTCCAAATCCTTACAGTTGGCACCTTTGTCCGAAGATATTCTGGGTAACCTCTTGAGGTTATTATGAGACCTACTAAGTTCCAATACATGCTAAATTACACTATTCTTGATGATTATTACCCTCCCTAAGCTCAATAATCAGGTGCCAAGTGCCACATTACTCTTCATCTATCAGCTCTAGGTCAATTGTTGCTGGTTTCTTTTTCTTTGGCTTAGTGAGAGTATCCCAAAGTGTAACCCCATCCTCTAAAGGCCAATTGAAACCTTGTAGTCTTTGTAACTACTTCAGCTACCATTCCCACCTGGCATCAGTGATAGCCTTGCATCAATAAAAAACTTTACAAAGTCTGTTTCTACTTTGAAGGCTTCATCCAAGGATTTTTTGAACCTATCCATGTCTAGGACATTGTCATCTATCAAGAATGCCTCTTTCTTAGGTAGGAGAGAGTCAAATTCATTCCTCTATTCTTCAACTAAATTTATCGTATCATCCTATCCTTTGATTGGAGGGATAAACCTACTAAAATCAAAGCCAAACATACTAACCCTTTCCTGAATCTAATTGACTTTTCCCTTAAATAAAGATAATGATGTGCCAATTTGCTCAATCATTTCCCCAACTTGGCATACTACCTCTGCAAGTGTCTGGTTGTAATGCCTCTAACCTTTCAAAAAGGGGTCCCCTACTTGACCATGTACCAAAATATGGGTCCAAAGTTGCTATGTGGCTCTTTACCTCTGTTTCTAAGCCAAGAAGTCTATTGTATGCCTTGTCCACTAGCTCCACCTTTCCTTTTAGGATATCAATCCTATGCTGCAAGATATTCAATAAGGCAGCTAAATCAACTTCATTTTATTCTCGACCTAGTTGATTTTTTCCTTGTGGGAAGTCCTTAGTAGTTTCTGTTGGAACAGATGCAACTTCTTTTGCTGGAGTGGGAAGAAATTTAGGGGCCTCTTCTACTTTCTTATTCAAAACCTCCAATTGCCCTTGTAATGCTTTGAGTTGTATCAAGCATATTTCTCTATCCTTAATTACAGAAACTAACTCGTCAAAGAGTTTAGTATTGACGATCATATTTTTTCATTAGTATACAAAGGAAATAGTTTTTGAATCGTTGGTAACATGATCACCGAAAGAGAGGTTTATATTGCAACCCAACACAGTAGTTCACAGAGGTCACCAAAAATGTTAAGTGTAGGAGAACACTGAAACTAGTCTTCACCAATAGACAAGTTCACAAAGGTCACGGAGAATTCTAAGTGCGCTATCACCGATAGAATGATTATAGTGTAAACTGATAGTCAGTCTACAGAGAAAATTGAGAAGCAGAATGTCTACAGAGACATCACCGAGAAAAGAATACAGAGAAACTCGAGCACTATTCTACCGAGAGACAACTTTAATTCTGATAAATGTGGATCTGAGTTACACGTCAGATAAAACACTTGATTTTTATATTTAGCCTAATGCTTATATTTAGCCTAATGCTTATATTTAAAACCATTTCTTGAGGGATGAGTAAAGATAATATAATTGTTATTTTCATTCTACTTGACTAAAAACATGCAAACTAGGAGATCAAGGTCAAGTTGTAAACCTTTGATCATAGAGTTATCATTGTATACGGTGAAACCTATTTAGGTGAACTCATTGTATAAATAGATGTGTAATCAATCAGAACAAGATGTTGTGATGATTATTGTAGCCGAAGAGCACATCCAAGGATAAGACAGAGAGTTTTATACAGAAGGAAAACAAAAGATGAAATCAGTTATAAAGAACAAGATTCAAGGCTACCGAGCACAAAAGGTATTATTCAATCACTATAGTTGATACATCATATTGTGAACTTAAAGGATCTATACTCAAAAATTCAAGATTGCATATAGTGAGGTCAGTAAGTATTTTTTACTACATTCTAACAAGTGTAGAAAATAGAAGAAATCCTTTAAGAAGGTGGATTTAACAATCTTTATGTAAATCTCTTAACCGAGTGCACACTAAATAGTGTTGTTAAATATCTTAATTGAGTAGACCTAACCAGTCTAAAATGTTACTCCTAACAGGGTAAGATCATCAAAAGTGATTAAACTTGTAGTTTTAACCGACACCTTTTATTCTTCAGATAGTGAAGATTTGTGGGTTTCATCCCCACCATAGTTTTTACCTTCTAATAGGGGTTTTCTTCTTTACCAATTCTTGTGTCATGTGTCATTACATTTCATGAATGTTTCTATGAATTTTTACATGCAAATTAAGTTTATGATTTGATATTACATGCATAAATATAGAATAACGTCTATGGCCGGTAATGCAAGGAATTGATTACTAAAGAATTAAGGGTTAATTGATAAAAAAGATTTAAAGGTACTGATTCACCCCTCCCCTCTCAGTACACACTATTCCATTATTCCAACAATTGGAATGAGAGCTAGATCTCTTATTTGGAAAATTTTAAATCACTTGAGGGAAAAGATCATACAATGGAAAGGTACAAGCTAGACAAGAATATTGAGAATCAGAAGTTGCAGATACAGATCTTCTATGAGAAATAAAAAGAAGCTAGAATCAAGATGAGAGAGCTACTGGATGAAAGAAAAGTTATGGCATCTCATTGTAATGAAACAGACTATCATGAAGAAGAGATACCTGATTTGTTTGAGTCATCAGGATCTATATCTAGCAATACATCAGACACATCAAAAGGAAGCATTAAAAGCTTAAATGAAATCAATTAACATATGGTTGGATAAGTGAAATGACTAAACATTGGTAAAGAGACACATATGGTAAGGATGATTGAGGTTATGAATAATGCTAGACAAGCTGAGCAAGAAAGAACACTAGCTATTGATGACAGGAGGAAGATCACTAAAATGATACAAGAGAGAGAGAGAATCAGAAATACAAAGGCTTACTGAACAACATCATGAGATCACCAATCAAATTGTTCTTATGAGTTAGGAGGAAAACTGAGTAATCATAGAACTCAATGGGAAATTGGAAGCTATTGGTGAGTTAAGAGAAGAAAATGAAAGACTGAAGCAAGAAGCAAGGATTTAGAAACAACATAATGATATGATCAAGAAAGTTGAAGAGAGCACAAAAAGAATGGATGATTTTCTAAATGGACAAAGAAGAGTCAACAAAAATACCACTCTAGGGTATACCAAGCATGCAGAATCATCATAGCAAGGTGATAAAAAATATGTCTACACAAATTCAAGACCAAGGAATCTGTCATGCAATCACTATGGAAAATGAGGTCGCACATCAAATGTTTGGAGGAGTAAAGCCAAAGGTATTCCTAAATCCACATCTACATTCATAGGAAATTGTTATAACTGTAACAAGAAAGGACACGAAGCACATGCATGCAAATATAAGGTGAAACAACCAAAGAAGGAAACCTACACGCAAAAATATAGTTCAACTTGCAAAATTCATGGGCAGACATCTCTTGAATAAATGAAGAAGAAAAAGCAAGCATGGAAGCCAAAAGAACAAGAAAATTCTTATCAACCGAAAAGAGTTGGTAACTCATATGTTTGGGATTAGAAAACATGGAAAAATTGCATAGTATGTGGTAGATATGGACACATAGTTGTAAACTGCATGAGAAAATGGATGAGAAGGTCTAGAAGCTGGACTAACCCCAAAATGAAATGCTTACACTATCATAGGGTTGGTCATCTAAGCAAGGACTCCAAAGACTGAGTGACAGAGACAAGCACTTTTGTCAATGGAAATATCATTGAAGACATCGGGAAAATGAGAAATACAATGTGGAGGAAAGCTTAAAACACTGATGATGCTGGACCAAGCAATACAATTGGTGACACCTTATCTAATGGATCTGGTGATATCACCACCCCAACCTAAGCAGAACAAGTAAGTATGGAATTGCACTATACCAAGTTATATTTTACATCAGTTCCAATATACATTGATAATATGCAAAATTAGAAAAAATAAAGATGCACTATGATATTACTTGTTATGAATTTATGAATCCAATCTCATTGGTCAATACACATTGAAAATCGTCAGTGTACATATAAAAGCTAAATTGTTGATGTAAACCAAGCATCGTCGATAATCATGTAAAATAAAATTAGTCTTTTCCACATACCGAGCACCATCGGTGAACATGTGAAAGGTCAATTGAGTTGATACTTACCCCGAGAATCATACTCTCACCGAGAATGAAGTTAGTATATTCCTCGAGCGACTCCATCTTTGAACACCAAGAAGTGGGTGAAAGAATTTATTACACCACTTAGGGCATCGTCTATAAAAAGGAGACTTATTCATTCACCATGGGATTAAGAGCCAGGAGAAGAGCAAAGAAGATAGAAAAGAACAATGACCAGATTACATAGTGATTCACAAGCATATTCATGGTATTCAGACAGATTCACAAAAACTATAACAGATCAAGTGTGTAATCCAAGACTCACCGAGCTCACAATTTGTTTATGGGAAAAGCCCTAATTTCCAGAAACAATGGAAACCACATCTCAAATTTCTAAGATCAAGAATGAAAAGGATAAGAAAGTTAATTTGATCAAGAACTCTACATGTGAAGAGCCTATGTACAAATTCTGTCCCGAGGTTGCTTCACAACCCGACGACGCTGGAGCATTCTCAAGCATACCACCTAGGGTTTTGCTAGTTGAGGATGTCCGAGCCTATATCCTATAAAGTTGCAAAAATTGGAGATCTGGAAGTTGAGGAAGCTTACAAGAAGCTTTGCATAGACGGAAACATCGAAGATGAAAATAAACACATTGAGGTGAAAGAGTTGACAAATGCCCTAATGTTCCCAAAGGAGTTCAAGACCGAGTGGATCTGGGTAGTTCTTAGCTGGGTACATGACCAAAAGATGTGGTTGGACAAGCCAAAATAGATCACTAAGGATGTAAGACATGTAGTGACCGATTATCCAGTAACTCACAAGGAAAAAGCACTCAAACATCCTTCTCGCCCCAACATAGAAAAGGTGACAGGTGCACTATGGGATGGCAGAGGATTGAAGGTAAATTCCATCACCGATCCACAACTAAAATTAGATGCATGTGTGCTGGGATACAAGGTATTCTAAGCCAGCCGCTTAAACAACATAGCATGCAGAGAAGTTGACACTGCCCATAAGATTGTGAAGAAGGGTCTACAATTGGATCTATCTGAGCTTCTACTAAAGCAACTAGAGGAGAACATGAGGACCATTAGATCAAAAAAAATATAATTTATTTAAGTTTGGTTCACTCCTCATGTGTATATTCTTCTACTTTCAAGACTTTTTCCCCTCTGTCGGTAATGTCAATTGGGAGACTACCCGACCAGAAACAATTCAAATAAGTAAATTCATTAAGTCATTGGGGGACAAATTTACATCAATAATGGATGAATATTTCCTTGGATTCAAGGAAAAAATGCAAAAGAGGATGAGGATACCTCAAAAAATGGTGAATCAATATAAAGATGATATTTGTTTCATGGTGGACACCAATACAAATTTGATCAAACTAACTATACCAAGGACAGCATGGTTAGCACCACTTGACTATGAGATAAACATAGATCAGGCCACAAATTCTATTGAAGCATTATTGAAAGAACCACTGGACAAATCATTACCAAGATTTGGCACCTATGAAGAAGCTAAGGCTAGAATCAAAATAGGCTTAGTTGTTAAAAAGATAGACAGAAAGAAGACCAAAATGGTAAAGACACTTGAAAAGAAGTTGTCAATTCATGATGAAGAATAAGAACAAAAGATGACACCGAGGGACAGTCACCCATTGGTGAAGGTGAAAAAGTGAGTGACTCTGAGTCAACTGAGTCTGATGCACCACCTGCAAAGAAACCAAGAACTAATGCTGCATCAAGGATGAGGAGTCAAACTATAAAACAAGACTCACCAACAGTTAAGAAAGGAAAAGTGAGGACTTATAAAAGAAATCCTCAAACCGGGAAAAAATTAGAACCAAAGAAAAGGAGATTAATCTGAAGCAAGGAAGATAAGGAAGACACTCAACAAGATGAACAACCTAAAAAGAAAAAAGTTCCTACCATAATTTATGAGATTGATGCATCAATCATCAAGTCAAGTAGAATATATGATCCTAAGATTAGACAATGGCTAACTCTGAAACCCGAGGATCAGAATAAGATAGAAGAATCCATCATTAAGACAATGTGTGTATTCAAATATGTACCAGTATAGTTGATAAGATGATGCCACAAGATTTTCGAGATAGGTTGTCAGAAAGGTGGACATATGCACTGAATAGTGAAAGAAAAATAAGGGAAAGATCCCTCATTTCAATTATGCCACCCGAGTCAAAGATGGAAGAAATTGATGAAATAATGAAGAAGCATTCAATGAATTTCTCAGCAAAATTGAGAGCCTACAAAGTACTAGAAGGCAGCTTAATAGAGCTTGATAAAGAAAGAGATAAATCTTGGAGAGGAATACTTAATGCACCTAAGGAGGAAACAAGCCCCAAGAAGGTATTATCTATTACCGACACCCCTCACTATGAAGAGAAAGAGGCTACACTGAGCCCTAAATAAATCATTTTAAATGACACTGAGGATGTCAATCCAATTCAATTAAATACTTAGGCAAGTAAGTCAAGACATACCTCAAATTCTACAATCATTAGGGCATAAAAATGATGAAACAATCAAGGATACAACTATCATAGATATCAATGGAAATGATCATGCTGATGAGGTAAGGACAAATGAAGATGTCACTATTACCACCGAGCAAACCAAGGAACAAGACACAGCAACAGATCTTGTACAAGTTAATATACCAGGACAAATGTCATTAATTATACAAGCTATCAATATAATCTCATAAAAGGAGAAGTCACCCGACCATGATGCAAACATACCCAAGTATAAGGGTGGAGAGGAGAATAAAATCGCAAATGATGAATAGGGAGTAACAGATGGAGAACAGTAAGATGCAAGTGAAGAAATAGGTGATGCCACTCCAAAGGATACCAAAGGAGAAGCTGTAAAAAAGGCTAAGGTTGATGTGGAGATGTCTACAACCAACCGTCAGGTGAATACTGAGCAGTAGGTAAAAGTCACAAAACCTCCAAACCCTTCACCAAGTACATCAGACCAAGAAAAATATCTTTCTATGGTACTACATACAACTGCCTCCACCACAATTGCAAAGAAGAAGAAGAAAAATAAAAATCTAGTCACATTGGATGAAATTATTGACATACCAAACTCTGATCCTAGGACATTGGATCCAGAGTCACTTACAAAGTATGGTGAACTTTTCAAAAGAAAGGCAGCTTAGGACAAGCTCAGGAAGGAGCACAAGAACTCACAAGTCCTTGAGACAACCAAGGAAATACTATTGCAAATAGTACCCGCCACATATATTGATCAAAATGCTCCTATACTTGATCAATTAGTAGTTCTTACCAAATCCATCACATCACAGTATGTAGATGCAGAGAAGGAAATAGAAGAATGTGCAGAGAAGTAGTACCAATACAAGATAACAGAGAAAATCAGCCAAGAAGTGGTAGAGAAAAAGGTAAAGCTATTTGAACTGGTTAATATATTGGAACCAATTATTTCAAAATTTATAACCTTAGTTCAAAATTTATGCACCATAGAGAAATTCACTAAGGATGGTAGTGAAAATATTGTAAAGATAGATGTAGATCATAATGATAGTGCACAAGGTCTCACAACCAATGACAATGCATTCAAGTTGCACTATGACAAGATTATGGAAGCAAAAATGTTGAGACTTGAGATTCAAGAGGCAGAATCCAAATTCAGAGATGAGGTAACCGAGCTTTAGGCTCTACTACTACTAAATCTCACATTAATGCAACAACATATGACTTCGGCAAAAACATTGATTGCCACCCCGGGAATGTCTGTTACAGAGAGCATATATGATATGCATGCCAGAATAACCTTAGAAATCATGACCATTGAGCACCTCAAATAACAAAGGGAAAAGAGAATAGAGGACATTAAAAAATCCCATTCCCACATTTTTGACAAATTGTAAGTATTACACCTTTGTGATTATTATAAAAAAGGGGGGGAATTGATATGATAAAAGGGGAAATGATTTGGTGTGATAAGGTGAAAGGGGGAAATGATAAAAGGGGGGAGATATATGTATAAAGGAAAGTGTATATACATTTACATATACTATACCGAGGCATGAAAATAGGGGGATTCATATTAACAAGGTAAACACGTGGTGTATATACTAAACATTTTAGTTTCACACATATCAAGTTTTGATACTAATGCCAAAGGGGGATATTGATGATCATATTTTTTCATTAGTATACAAAGGAAATAGTTTTTGAACCGTCAGTAACATGATCACCGAAAGAAATGTTTATAGTACAACCCGACACAACAGTTCACAGAGGTCACCGAAAATGTTAAGTACAAGAGAACACTGAAACTAGTCTTCACCAACAGACAAGTTCACAAAGGTCACCAAAAATTCTAAGTGCACTATCCCTGATAGAATGATTATAGCATAAACCGATAGTCATTCTATAGAGAAAATTGTGAAGCAGAATGTCTATAGAGACCTTATCGAGGAAAGACTACTGAGCAAACTGAGCACCAATCTACTGAGAGACAACTTTAATTATGAGAAATGTGGATCTCAGTTACATGTTGTATGCACCCTAAAATGGTCGCCTAGACTTTGGGCCCCATTTTATTATTTTATCATTTTATCAATTTCTTGAATCAATGCTTTGCAACATTTTCAATTCAAATCAATTTCCTTGATCAAATTGTAATTAATTCAATTATTTCAATATTT
>MU223136.1:2633313-2648292 GCA_018584345.1 Thuja plicata | reverse complement strand
ATGAAAATAGAGAGAAACCTGTTGTGCCCGGGGTTGAAGCATCTCTGATGTTCCTGAACTCATCCTTGAAGGCACCAGCATCTATCTTCCTGTTCTGTGTTGAACCTGGCAGAAGCTGTAAAAATTCGTCTGAGAATCTATGTTTTCCTTTTTGCTCCTCTCCACTGCCTCCACTCGTAGAAGCCATACTCATAGCAGTACTCATCTTTGCAAGCACTTTGAACCTCTGACTGAATGATATTGAAACAAATCTAAGCACAATTCTCTATAATTCTTAAAAAACTTAATCACCTTTGAACACTGTAACAGCTTTTGAATATCACCCCTTTGCTTGAAATAACAACTTAGCTCTGAAATCATAAACTCGGTGAATAGGAATGAATGCACAATCCCCCATTTATAGCCAAAGGATTCAGAGTACATGGCTCAAAATTCAGAAATGTCAGTTCTGCCATTAAGTTGATATGCCGTGAGCTTTCAAAAACCTAGCCGTAGTTGCGCGAGGTGACAGAAAATCAAATTTAAATCATGAATCTTTTGGCGCAATCATAAAACGGTTAAGACAGCTGACATGGCATCCTCTGATTTGTCCTCTGTCATACATCTCAACTACCTTTTGTACACAGTAATCAAAAATTCATGTACCTGATTGGCCGCCGGGTGATCCTTTCTGTCATATCATCCACCTGGCGCTGCTTTTCTAGATTTCATTATCAAGCGACCTCGCGACCTCATTAAATCTCTTTGTCGCGAGCGCTTTTTCTCAACCATGGTCTGATCTTCAGACTAGGTGACAATGGTCTTTCTTTTCCTCGGTTAACTCAAGTCCTTCTAGCGATCAAGCGACACAAGCAAAAACCTAAGTCGCGGGGAGTTAACCTTAACCCAGCATTCTTCTCCAGAATTGGCGACAAACTGTTGCATTTAACTTTTCATGATAATCGCTAAGTCGCTGGATGCTTATTTCTTATTTCAAGACTATACGACACCCTTTAGTCGCTGAGTCGGGTGATAAATTCAACTTAACCTTATCATATAGCACATGCCTTTATTCTGTTCAGAGCAACTTCACGACATGCCTTAATCGCTAAGTCGGAAGGAATTTTTCCCTGGGGAATTTTTATCACCAGACCACGTGACTACCATCAGATCTCTTCATTCCTTCATCGCACGGTTGTCGCTTAATCGCCATAAATTACTTCATGCCCTTAAATCATTAGGAGACTTCGCGACTGAGGGTAAAAACACTTTTGTCTCCTTATCGCTTGATCTCTTTCCTCCTTCTGGAAACCTCCCGACAACCATTAGTTCTGTGACAGATGTCATCTATTGTTTGGTCCACTTTATGCATTCTGGAAAGTTGAGTAATTATTCTACTCTGGCGACATCCCGACTGAGGGAAATCACTTAACATGAAACCGTTAGTCACTGAATCAGGACAGTTACCCCTTAACTGCCAGTTTATCACGAGACCACGCGACTGAAGTGGGTCCCGTTCCTTTTAAAGCTTTATATTATGGAATTAAAGCGACAACCCGACTAAAGAAAGATCGCTAAGTCTCAAGACATTGATGGAATATTCTATTTTTTGAAGAGACTACGCGACATGAAGGAAAAGCTTGATCGGAAGAAGATTTGGCATATTCATTTTTGGTAAAGCGATCAAGCGACCTGACTTAAAGCACATGTCTTGAGTGACTGAAAAAGGTAATGACAAAACATAAGACATGGTTAAGGGTTTAAAAATGCATTGTTTAATACTTGGCTTTAGGGTTTTTTCAGGGTTTTGACAATTTGGCAAGGTTAAAACATGGGAAACCTGAAAAATTTGCAGAGGGGAAGACAAGGAACAAGACAAAGCAGAAAAAATAGGAAATACAACCAACACATCCTTGCACAGGTCAATACAAATTTCATTAGGGGAATTATGGTTGATCCCTCATGCGGGGTCATTTTCATTATAAAGTAGGTCCTCTTTATAAAAAGGATACATATGATGAGTATATCTAAACCACATGTACACATAATGGCCAATCTCTACCCCCTTTGGGATCCACCACCTTGATGGTCCTTATGGGATCTAAGGAGCTATCTACAACTTTTGTTAGTATTCCTAAGTTGGATCTCTTTTGCATGAAGCTAGGGATCTCATGTTTACTATTGATGGGAGTGGTCCCCTTAGTAGTTCATAAATGTTTAAATTTTCCCATGAGGGTGTTATGCATACCATCTAGGATATTGGATATTATCCCTTAGTATCCTGTGGGGACTTTCTTATTGATCATTTTTGGCATACCCTATTAGGGCCCTTGATTTCTTAGGAGGATTTATTATTTAAATATTACAATAAGTCTAAGACTGGGGATATTTTATTCAAATCTATAAAATATGTTCCCCCTATCATCTTCACTCCTATGTATCATCCCACCCCTTCTTTGGACCATTCTTTTCCTTATGTTCCCTCTTCATTAGGGGATAAAGGTAGGCATGATCCTTAGGGAAAACCTCATCATATCATTCACCAAAGAATATGCATTCTTTAGTGGTACTTATTGTTCCTATAACTATGCCTAACACAAACAAGGAAAATACACCCATACAAAATTCTAAGGCTCACCTTCCCCTTGAGCTTCCTATCCTTGAAAACATCCCTCACATTTCCATAGATAGTTAAGGTAAGAGCTTACTACATGATTATTGGTGTCCCTTGGTACCTATCTCCCAGCATTTAAGGGTACCCTATGTTCCTTTGACTTTTCCTAGAGAAAAATGAGGAAGGGAAACCATGGCTAAGTTAGTAGATGTCATTCTAGCAGCACCTCCTACCTCATCGGTGGAGCCTTCATCTTTTTCAATCATGAAATAAAATCACATGGATTAGGATAATATTGAGCCTCTATAGGATTCTCCTATTGGTATGCATCTATATCAAAATTATCTTGCATGAAAGAATAAGCACTATCAATGGGAAGGTTTCTAGAGGATGAGGCTTATATGAGGGTAGAGAGTAAGTCATCAATCCTTTTTCTTGCACTACTTGTATTTGCACCCACTCCTTCCATTGTATATATAAATCTCATCCTGCTACTTCCTTTGTCTTTCTTTTCACTGATCTAGGGATTGGTAATATGCCTCACCCTAAAGGGTCCAAGTATACATCTCTGCATCCCTATAAATTCCACTTATCACTTCTCTTCCAAATATCACTACATTATCTCAACTAAATAATATGAAACATACATAGGTTTTTTCTAGTGCAGCCATGTCTAGAAAACATGTACAACCCACTAATATTCACCCTATATTTCTCAGGTTCCTTAAGCCCATTGTGATAGAAAAAATATCTCTTCTATTATTCAAGAGAAATTTTAGTAGGTCCCTAAATCCAATTTCTATATTTGGAAATCCATTACAACGAATCATTTGTCTACACTTGTGCTTGTTGATAACTCTCCAACTTCTAAGTTTTTGACCACCCCTTTCATAAATAATGGTGATGCAACTCCTTCCTTTCATTGAATTAAGTCACCTACATCCTATGAGGTTTGCATGTTTGACTCACTTGAGGATATTCCAGTGTTAACAAAGATCTTCACATGACCGTTGACTCTTGCCTCAATGGAGTTTCTAGATCATAATTTTGATGCGACATCATCCTCGGATCTATCTCTTGGTGAGGTACCTAGGGATGCCTTAGCATTTATTCCTCTTCAAGATTTTCCTACCTACCCCTATGATCAATATTGGAGAGACTAAGACCTATTATTGGAGTATTGTTGAGGAAATTTATTCGTTATCTATAGTTTATAATGTTCCCATCTATGTTCCCCCATATAAAGAGTTGGGTTCATTTATGCCTTCTTCCATGTTGGCCTGAATTTTTATTTTATCTTTGTCTTCATGTTCTCTTATTTAGATCTAAAAACCTTGTGGCCGTGATGAATAGCTCATATGTAGCCATACACAAAAAAAATTACTACTATGGGTTTATTTGATGCCAAATAGTTAGATCCCACTATCTATATGCATGTTTCAATATTGTGTATATCATTTGTCACCGACTAGAGGGTGGCATTCCATGGAAACATCTTTCTATGTTTAACATGTCACATCTCTTGTTTCCTTAGAATGAATCATGTTCCATTTTTTGCAACATGTGCCATTCTAAGGGGAGGTTATCATATCTAAACCATCTACATTTCTAAAATTAAAAGAAAACAATATATTCTAATATGTTACCTTTGTAATAGGAAATCCATTATCTTTTTTTATATGTTTCCTTTGTGGGGGCCAATCCACTATCTTATTTTATTTTTTTCCTTTGTGTGGGCCAAATAATCATCTTCTTTATTCTACCTTTGAGGGGGCTAAATCACTATCCTAAATTTTCCCTATTGTGTGGCTATCTACCATAAAAAAACTTTCTACCCACACTATTATAATCTTAGTGATCACTATCTCATGATATTTATCCAATCACCATCATGTTTTAATATTTTTTTCTATCAAGTTTTAAACTTTTCATATAACATGTTTGTATAATCTAACTTGTTATGGTGTATCTTAGCACTATATCATGAAGGCTCCTAATTTTTCCCTAGTGGAAACTCCTCATAGATAAAATATTCTACTTCCCCTTTGTATCTTTGTACAATCTTTCTAATTATTCTTTATTTACTTTAGCTTGTATATCACTACTAATATTCTCATTGCTAAAGTGGGGGCATAATGTAATGTTGTAAATTGCACATTGTTTGATTCTTCATCACATAGAAACTCTACTTTAGTCAAAATAAAATTTCCAATTGCCTAGTTATCAACTCATTTTTTTTTATTCATTATCACGTGGATTGTTTCATTCAAGACATATATGTTCCATAGAGACGTCTGTGTGGCACAGACTCATCTTGAAAATTTTCAGATCAAAGGTGTCCATTGGATCCTTACACCTACTATCCCTAATAGTGTAACATCTCCTATAGCAGGCCACCATTGATGTCAAGATTCTTCCTAGGTTGTTTTGACCTTCATTTTGGCCTCTTTTTGAAACATCTAACTCACTTCAAAATTCTCTGGGTGATTTTTGAATTTCTCTCATTACTTCTTAGTGATTTTACAACTCTTTGGTCATCTCAATTGGTTTCTCCACCATCTCCTCTACACAAGCTCATTCTCACCTTCAATCTACTAAGATATGGGTTCTTGGATTCAAAGAGGAGTTATCTCACACCTCAAACTTATTTACTCTCATTCAATAAAGAATATTTTTTGTGTTCTTGATCTTTATATAACATCTTTCTATTGTCTATAGGATTATCATTTATCATATCTATATCTTAGCTGTGTGTGGAGGTGGGAACACAAAAGTAGGGGTCTAACTTTGGAAAACCTCTTAAAAGAAATAGCCCCAACATTTTTCTTAGCATTTCCTATAAAGGTTCAAGGAGTGGAACAAAGAAACATCTTGAGAGGATCTCAAAAGGGTTTTAAGATCTCTTCTTTTCATTCTTTTATACTTGGAATAGTCATTTTTATCTTGTATTTAGTTTTTTGTTGGTTTCTTGTAATGTACTTTATGGTCTATTAGACTATTTTCAGATTTGTAGCTTTCTGGTATGGATTTGTGTACACTATCCATATAGGAAGCATCCAAACTGAATTGGAAACCTAAGCACGTCTTGCATCCCTTGACTCATGCATGCATCCTGGATAAAGAACTTAAGGATCCCACTAGTTAGCCTTGGTTTTCTACATTTTCATTTCCTATAGTCTAAATATTTTATCATTTTGTATCATTAAATTATTTCAATAATTATTTTTATTAACTTAGTTACTCAATTAATTTTCCTCTTAACTTAATAAATCTTTCCATCTTGCTAGAGAACAAGTAGAAGTGAGGTGGTGTTGAGCTAATTTTTCCCTTGAGGTTTTATCAATATCAAGTGTGGAAAATTCCTTTCTCCATAGTTACATTTTGCAAGGTCTCCTAGAGAATGTTTTGGTGTGTCTAGGAGAAGTTTGTATAAAGCCCTAGAGTGAGGTCTTATCCAAATTAGTAGGAATATTCTTACAAGATCATTCTCTCTACTATTATATTGATAAATACATCAGTTATAGGAAGAAAATATTAAGGAATAACGGTTGGCATTTTTTTCTTTTTTCTTTTTGTTACAAGTGTTCTACATTTGAGAAAACACGATTGTAATGAGGTATTTTTGACATATTTGGACTAATCTTATTGTTTGAGTAAGTCATTTTTCATGGTTAAAAATGTACATGTGAGGTTGATGTGGGTTTTAAACACCTTAGATAGTGGTAAAAGGTTTAATTTTTTGTTGAAGAACAAGGAAGGAGATGAACAACAATTAGGGGTTTTATAGGTTCATTTTTTTATAACCAAAAACATAAATTAAGTTAATATATATCTTTAATAAAGAAACATTTTAGGAACCATAAAGGACAATTCCATTGACATGTATTCGTCAAGGGCTTCATCGAGCATAACAAAAAAATCACTAGATGACTCATAAAATGTATTATTTTTTTGCATAAAGAGATCTAACCTAATCAAATAATCCTACTTTCTCCAAAAAAAATTAAGCATAGGATAATTTTTATTCATAGTTTGGTTTTTATATTTTTCTTCTAGTATAAGAGGTAAAATTTAAGTGTTTTTTATTTCCAAGCTATAACATATGTCACTTATGCAATAGAAATTTCTACCAAATAAACTATATAATGAATTTATCAACTAATTAGATCTATGCAATCCAATTTGAATGCACAAAGATATGAAAATAAATCATAATGATTCCAAGAGTAAGATATGTCAAGTTCACCAAAATTATGTGTGACAAAAGTGAGCCTAGACTAACATGTCCATTAACCTACGAAAATCCTTCTCTTATACAATATTAGAGAGTGTGAATAAGATTATTTATTGTCCTCAAGGAAGATCCAAGTTGTCTATGATCTACACCATCTATTTGATTGTATGTGATAAGGATTGGTTAACTATGTGCAATGAACTAAGCTAATGATGATAAAATTGAACAAGTTTAATAGAGTATAGTGTTGATCTCTAAGAGGCTCACACCTGAATAAGAGAAATAGGGAAGTTTTGTGTATAGGGGACCTTGTGCACTACACATAAAAACCTTTGGGATTTTATAAGCTGGCATTTCTTTCCTTAAAATGAGAAAAGGGAGAAGAAACAAAACAAAGTAAAATCTAAGCTATAAGATGATGTGATAAATATTTCTAAACATTTAGTAGGCTCACAACAAAACTTTGGAATTTTTTTGTTCCAAGATTCATACCTCTAAATATGGACATGGTGTCAAAAACAGGGTTTGAGTAGGGATAGTGGGCTCCCTACATGTGTGAAAAATCATGCAAGTGAGAGACATAATGTGGTAAGTGACTCTATCTAGAACAAAACCACCCCTTTTAAAGGTCCATTACGATTATTCACACCCAATTTTTTAACTATCTGCAGATGCAAGACACTGAATGTTAAGATTGAGGAACACTAAGAGGGGGGTGAATCATTTTTCTAAGCTTTATTGCCTTATTAAATTGATAGCACAACCATAAGCCAGATATAACTTAAATTAAATAATAGAATAACAAACAAAACATCCACGACATTATGACACCATAATTTTTGTGTGGAAGGGAAAAACCATGGTGGGTATGGAACCCAAAATTGATTACTCTAAAAAAGTAATAATGCTATTAAATTTTTGAGTACATAAGGGGAATGCACATGTATTCAGGCACACTGCCTAGAGATCACTTCTCATATTATGATATATAAAGGCTTACCACCATACAAATGATTGGACTACAATCCAAAATAGAGAACTGAGAAATAGCATCAACTATACCTATATAGTTCCATGTAAGTACACTACAAAAAGCATCAACCTATCCTTTGCATTCAGGTTCTCACACATTCAACATGTCAACATGTCAACATATCTATTTTGTACTTTTCTCCTCCAAATCAAATCAAAAAATTGATCTAATATACCTGATTGCAAAAGCAATATCTCAATTGGTCAGCCTCAAAAAATGTAAATTGTAACATGTAGAAAATAAAAAAAATAAATAATTAAATCGTCATGCTAACCTTGACCAAATACATATAAATCATTAATAATGTTGGCTCCATCAATTATAACTCTCAAAGCAACCAGCTCATTGATCTATTAGGATCACTGATCGATCCAAAAATTGATTGTCATTATTCTTCACAATTCATTGTATACCCAATACTCATAACTCCATAAATAAAAAAAATGATAACATAAATAGGTTTGATCATAGAAAAATGTGGAATGTACATTTTATAATATTTTTTTTATCTTTGCAACTCAAAATTCCTCCATACTAGTCTGTACCATTCTGTTTATACAAACTTATACAATGTCCTTGTTTTTCCATACCTAGCCAAATTTATAATAAACCTTTGGTAATAAAAATATGTCAAATTACCATGATAATCATGTATATTTTGCATCAATTATAACATACAAACCATCTATAGTAGTGTCTCTTACCAAAAATCTCCCCCTTTGGCATTGATAGAAACACTTAGTGAAAAATGACTAAGTGTCCAAACAAAATTCAAAACTCCATAAATATCTCTCCAGAACCAAAATTTTGTGCTCCCCCTAAACTAAATATCTCATTTTTCACTCCTTATCTCTCCTCCTTTTATATGAATGCAAAAATATGGAAACAAAACTTCATCTACAAAAATCATATGCATCATCGCTATATATAAATATGCAAGAATACTTACAAAAGTTTGAATACATATGAGAAATTGTATCTCAAAGAAGGAAAAATTGTACGCCAACTCTTCTTCATGGTCTCAATTACTTAAATCTTCCCAAAATAACATAAGATACCTTCTCATCTTTAACTATATCTAATGAATCTGGTGAAGTGGAAGTTTCTTTGGCTTTGGTCAACCCATTTATTAAAACATAAAGCTTAGGAACAATCAAGTTTATTAATTCATCGATCCTTCCATTTAATCTATCTTTCTCAGTTACAAGTGTTTTGATCTTTTCATTCAAGAGGGTCACATGAATTGCATGGACTAAAGCTAATCCCTTCAAAGAATCAAATGTCTTTTATATGTCATTTGGCTTCACTTCATTATCCTTTATGATCTTATCAACATCATTAATACACAAAGTTTAGGATATTCAATGAAACCTATATAAATTTTTGTACCTTTGGTTAAAGCATCCTTCAACCTCTAAATTGTCTTGCCTAATGAAATTATGTCTTTAAAAATTAATGTGTTGAAATGATTGAATCTCATTGCATCATATTCATTCTAAAAATTTTCCAAAGCAGACTTCTCCAAAGATTTAAAATGAGTTTTTTTTTGCATTTAAAAAACCTTCAAGATGACCTAATGTAGACTCATTTTGATCTGTTATGTAGGTCGGCATGATCTTTCTCAAGAATTCATATGCAAGTGCAAGAAATTCATTTTCCTTCTTATGTGTTCTTAGAATATTCTTTATTACTTTGGCATGGGCAATCGAATAAATTCCCATCAAATAAAATGGACTAAGTTTCCAACTAAATTGGACCTTGTGTGATCTGCATGTCCTCCAAGTTAGTACTATCCTATTCAAATAATTAAGCCACTTCCTTTGCATTGTCTCTTTCCTCCACTTTAAACTCAATTTTCTCCTTTGGAGCTATCTCATCAACTCCCTCAAGAGTCTGATCTAAATTTTTATCTCTTTCATTTATGATCTCTTCATTCATTATCTAATTGTCATGTACTATCCTCTCTACCTTAAATTTACCTTTTTCTCCATCTAAATTTTTTTATTTTGACCTATCATTTGTCTTATCATTTTTAATGTCTTTTGTTGCCTATTCTTTCTCCTTCTCATTAAGAACATGTAATATTCATTTGTCATGGTCATCTCGATGTTTGGGACTCCTAGTATATCTTCCTCACCATCATTCATAAATGAAAGTGTAATTGGTACATGAGAGATAAAGACATATGTTTATTCATTAGTAATCTCAAATGAGGTGTCCATAGTATCAAGTAGATCATTGACACTAACATGTATCTCTTTCTTATCATCTTTTGATGTTACCTCATACCAATTTTTCAACAAGGATTTTTTTCATTTCTTTCTCAGTTTCCTTAGTGACTTCTTCTATTTTCTATCGGGATTAATTGGAAGTATCTACTGAGAGGGGAGGGGTGAATTAGTACCTCTAAAACTTTTATATACTTTTATCAATTAACCTTTGTAATCAATTGTATATCCATTCAATCTGATCTATATTATCTTTATGTGAGTTATATTAATTCATAACATTAACATACATGTGAACATTCATAGAAACATTCACGAAATTAATTTGACACATAACACAAGATATGATATCACAGAAAAATCCTATTAGGGAGTAAAAAACTGCAGTAGCGATGGTTCCCACAAAATCTTCACTATCTGCAGATTGGAAGGGGCTAGTTAAGGCTTACAATTTGATCACTTCTGATGATCTACCCTATTTACAATATCGGTGGAGACATGTTAAAGTCTACTCTGTTAAGAGCTTTAGAAACACCTTTGAGTATGCACTCAATTAAGAGATTTGTAGTTGGATTGTTAAATCCACCTTCCTTGAAAGGATTTTTACACTTTGCTCCACTTGTTAGAATGATAGAAAATTACAAATTGACCTAGTAAATTAAATCTCCTATTTCTGATACAGATCCAATTTAGTTTACATGAAAAATATTATCACCTAATTGTGATTGAATAATACCTCGTATTCTCGGTATCCTCTATTCTTGGTTTTGATAACCAAATTCACCTTTTGTTGTTCTCATTCTTGAAACTTTCAATCTAATCCATAGATGTGCTCGTATGCTTCATTCATTTTCTCCTCTATCTTCACATCCTTTTTCATCCATGTATAATGAATGATTGCATCATCTATTTATAGATGGATTGACATCATCAAGTTTCAAGAAAAACAATGTTAACTATAAGATTAGGTTTACAACTTGTACCTAGATCTCCTAGTCTATGTGTTTTAAATTAGTTAGACTGATTAAACCACTTACATTCATGTATCTTTCCCCTAAAGAAATGGATTTAACAACAAATCAATATGCTATAAATAGAATAAGCTTTCTTTATCTGACGTGGAAGTCAGATCCACTTTTTGTGGGCTACAACTGACTTTTGATTTCTGTCTGTCGGTTATGCTCTAACTGTCCTTTGGTTTTGTTCTTTCAGTTGCACTTTAATTGTCTCATCGGTCTACACTTTATCTTGCATGTCCGGTTCCTATTTTAGGTTCCACTTTATCTTTCTGTCTATGCATTTTCAGTTTACACACTAGTTGTGTCGTTGGTTCACTTTGTACTTAGCCATTTTGGTGATATTCTTTATATCTGATCTTTGGTTTCCTCTATCCTGTCTTTTGGTGTATGCTTACCAAAAGTGTTGTTTGCATACTAATGGAAAATTAATGTCATCAATCTCCCCCTTTGACATTAGTATCAAAAACTGATATGTGCAAAATACTAACAAAATGTTAAGTATATACAACATATATAATCCTTACTCATTTAATGACTCCCCCTATGTATATGTTAGTATATCTGTACATATGATATCTTTCCTTATATATATCACTTTCCCTATGAATATACATATACATATTTACCATTTTCCCATCTGAATGAATGAATGAATACATATCATATTCCCTTTTATTTTGTACTCATATCATTTTCCCCCTTTTTTGATATTAAGAGCAAAGGTCTATACCTTAGAGATTATAAAAAATGTGGGAGTGTGAAGACTTCATTTCTTCCATCATTTTCTCCCATTGTTCTTTTAGGTTCTACAGAGCCATGTACTCGAGTGTGATCTTTGAGTGCATGTCATAGATGTTGTTTTCTACAGACATCTTGGGGGTTGATATCAGTTGCCTTGCTAGACTGATATGATGTTGAAGCAATGTAAGGTTTGGTAGAAGTTAAGCTTGGAGCTTGGTTACTTCTTCCCTAAAGTGTGTCTCTACTTCCCACTGTTCCTGTCTTAACCATTTTATCTCTATGATATTTTCATAATGCAATTTAACTGCATTGTCTCCATCAGTGGTTAAGATTTTTGCACTGTTTGCTAGATCTGTATCCATTTTTGCAATGTTGTCACTATTTTCTTTAGTGAACTTGTCTAATTTTCTCAATTTTTGAATCAATATTATAGCTTCAGTTATTATTGGATCTAATTCAGTGATTAATTCTGATAGCTTTACCTTATTAAATGCCAATTATTGGCTAATGTTTTCAATAAGATTTTGTTGGTACTTCAGCTCTGCTCTCTCCTCAATTTCCATCTTTGCATCTATATTATGTGTTGTTATTGCATTGGTGAGAGTTTCAAATTGATCTAGTATTGGATTTTTTTTATCAATATCAACATCAGGTACAATCTGGTGTAATATGTCCCATGTTGTCTCTAGTACCATGGAGTCCTTGTGCTCTTTCTTCAGCTTCTCCTATAATGCCTTCCTTTGGCATATTTCTCCGCATTCTTGTAATGCTTCAAAATCAAGTGTAGATGGGTCACATTTTGGTATTTCTATAAGTTCATCCAATGTTACTTCCAACTTGTTCTTCTTTGATTTCTTCTTCAATTGTGAATCACTAGAATGTAAAACCATTGTTGTTTTCTCGTCTTTCTCAAGTGTGCTTGATGAAGTTACCTGTTGTGCTTCTTTTTGCTGCTTGGTGTCATTTTCAACTTGTCAGGTGTCTAAAGATATCTCCACATTCACCTTCACATCGTCAGTAGCACGTTTGTCAGTTTCCTCAGGAGTACCATCTTTAGGTTTGTCTCCTTCATTGGTGTCCTTAGCTTCATCATTCTTTGTTTCTGCATTCTTATATGTTTTATCTGCATCATTTTTTGCATCTCCTACAGTAACCTTATCAGTATCAATTACATTTTGAGTGGCTCCAATGTCTTTATGACCATCGGTGTTGTCTTTATTTTCTTCTTCCCCTGCATCCTTGGGAGTGTCCTTTTTAGGTGACTTATTTGATTCTTTCATAATATTGATATCTGGTATCAATATTGGCATGTTGCCTAGAATGTTTACTTGTGCAGTATCAACTCTTATTTCCTTCTTATCAGTTGCGTTCTTTGCAACAGTGACATCTTCATCTTTATTAACTTCCTCTGCTAGGTCATCGGTAATTTCAATGACATTAGTATCCATAATGTTTTCATTTGTGGTGTCTGGCCATGATTCATCTGTAACATATGCATTCTTTATTCCGGTTGTATCATCTTCTTCCTTATCTAACTCAATAGATGTGTCATATTGAGTTGCCTTATTAACATTTTGTTGTTGTAGGTCTTTGTCGGGGATTTCCTCCTTAGTAGGTCTGTTCATAATCTTACACCATTTCTAATGGCTATCCTGTTCAATCTCTAAAAGGTTTCCTTCAAGAAATTTATATGCTCTCAGCTTTGGTGAGAACTCCTTTTTGTACTTCTCCATCATTTCATCTATTTCTACCTTCTTTGACTCAGGTGGCATGAGAGTAACAAGTACTCTTTCTCTTATTTCTTTCTCATTCTTTAAAGAAAATGTCCATCTAGACTAAAGTCTATATAATAGTTCTCTTGGTACACAATTTCCTTCAAACATAATCGGTACATATTTGAACTTGTACATTTTTTCTATGATGGCATCCTCTATTTTATTCTGATCTTCTGGGTCTAATTTCAACCATCTTCTAATCTTTGAATCTATAATAGATCTAGAATTTGCAATAGATTTTCATATGTCATCAATATATTCAAGAGCTTGTACCTTGACACTTTCTTCCTCTACAACTTCATCGTACTTAGTGTCTTCAATATTCTCTCAAGTTCTGATGAACTTCCTTCCTCTTTTGTTTTTCCCTCTCTTCGGTGTGGCAACTTTCCTCTTGTATGTCCTAATCTTTCCTTTATTTAAAGATGAAGGAGTAGAATCCTTTCATGTCCTTAGCTTCTTAGTTGGTGGAGGAGGTGGTGAATCTGACTCTGTTTCCTCAGAGTCATCCTTTTCCTTAGTTTTACCGATAGATAATTGTTCTTTGGTTTCTTCCTCCTGTTCAACTTCCTCTTCCTACTTGGTTTCTTCCTCAGTTGCTGATAGTATCTTTTTGAGATTCTTCACCATCTTTTCCTTTTCCATAACAATTTTATTAAGAACAAGGCTAGATTTTATTCTTCTCTTGGCCTCCTCATATGTTCCAAATATGGGTTGTTTATTATCTAATGGTACATTGATCAAGGCATCAATTGCCTTAGTTGCAAGATCAATGTTTATTTCATACTCCAAAGGTTTTAACCATGCTATCCTCAGTACAGTAGGCTTGATCTATGTATTGTCTGTATCAACCATGAAGCATATCTCTATAGACGTCTAAAATCGTCCTTATATTAATCTAATTAATATTTCTATAACATTATAGTTAATTTTAATTAATTCTATTTGTTATATTCTCCTATCTATTTAATTAAATTTATTTAGTTAAATATGATTCACTTTCCTTAGTATTTAAATTTAATTTAAATACTACCCCTTTTTGATGTATTAAAATCTTATTTAATACATTACCCTCCATAAATCCCCTTTTAAATAAATTTTAAATTTATTTATTTCCCCACATTTCTAATATTCTTCTAAACCAAGATTAAATTTAATGAGACCTATTAATCCTACCTAGAGACCTATTAATCCTACCTAGAAACCTACTCTATTCTTACCCTATCCCTCTTAATAAACCTACTTCCTCACTTAAACACACACTAATCACACTTAAAGTGTGATTCCTACTCCTTTTAGCACTAATAAAATGCTCCCACATGTGTGAGAAACTCCTCAAAAAGGAAGCCACCAACTTCC
>MU223136.1:2595011-2611210 GCA_018584345.1 Thuja plicata | reverse complement strand
ATTTGGATGCTTTCCTTGAATTCGGAGCGGGGGATATCTATCTTCATTCTTTTTGGATCCCTCTTTGGGACCTTTAGCCAGTGAGTGTTCATGTACACCCGGGCAGCATCCTCCAGTTGGTTGAATTGTTTCAAGGCATCGGTCCTTGTGACCACCGAGGACCTGTCAAATTACGGGATACCCAGGCCTGCTTGGAAAGTAACTGGGTCAAGGGACACCAGTGGAGTGGGGAATCTCGTAGGTTCTGCAGCTGCTAACATGACGGCCCGGACGAAAGAGTTATAGTTGGCAGCCAGGGTGAGAACAAGCTCCGGAGACTGCACGGAGCATGAGAAACAAGCTACCCAGAGAATTTCAGAACCTCCGATGTTGGTTGCAATTTTGTCTCCAGCCTATCGCTGGATATGCATTATCTTTACCAGGGCCTGCATTTCTGCCCAAGTCCCGACACTGGGGTCGGTCATCAATTTTACCTAGGACTCAACCTTTGAGCCCACAATCTCCTCACCCTGCATATACTTCATGGTGAGGGGCAGCTTTGCCAGGGCCTTCCCTATTTTGGACTTTGCCGCTGCCCTGGTCTCGGTTGTGGATGGCAACTCCAGGCTTCCGGGAGGAGATGATGCGGATGCTTCAGACATGGTTGTAAAATGAAGTCTGGACCTGCGAGACAAAGTGACCGTTAGAACATATTCATTAAAATAAAACAATAACTCCGGGGTTCGGAGTTCTTACCACCACGCCATTTTCTTTTCCTGAAAAGTTAGTTTTTTGCACAAGTATCTAAAAAGCAAAACATAAACTTAGCATTTTTCATTGTATCTCCGGGTCTGGGAAATTTTATCACACTTGAGGATTTCATGGGATGAATGGCGGAAAGGGGGCCCAAATCCCGGAGAGATGAGCATTAGTAAAGAAGAATGTGGAAGCAAGTCCACGTGGACGCCACGTGCACCAGCATTGAATAGATGTGATGGCACTGGCGGTGGAGCCAACTATTCGAACGCGCAAAAAGGGAAAGCCACTTGGCCAGAAGTAATTGTGTGCATGGGAAATAAATGAGGCTTTGACAACCTTGATGGAGGAGAGAGAAAACTGCCTGCTTGAAACCGGCCAAGAGCCGAGTTTCAAACAGGTGGTTTCCTGCCTCAAAATAGACTTTGAAGCGAAATACCAACAGCAAGGGCGACTCGACCAGCTCGTTGGGCCACCTGGAAGGATATACAGAGAGCTGAGGGGTATATACATGAAAAGGAGGGAGATATATGAGGGTTACCTATAGAAATATACATATATACATAAATATACACACAGACGACTCCCGCGGGAAAAACCAGACGAAGCTGAAATAGGAATATATAGCTACTCACATTATGCACATGTTATCTGCAGGCTATTTAAAAATTATTTACAGACTATCTACAGACTGCACAGAAGGCAGACAACCTTCTGGCAAAGCTGAGCCACTAGCAAGCAGCAAAACCAGAAGACCAAAGAAACAACAGAGAAACAAAGCAAACGAAAACAAACAACAGGCAAACCCAAAGAAAACCAGAAAATGAAAGCAAAGCGAAGAGGAGGGAAGCAGGGAAACCAACCTGAAAACACGGAAGGCGGAGGAAGGGAAAGATTACTAGGAGAACTCTGCAATAACTTTGAATCGTCAAGCTATCAAGATCACCACCACGGAGCACTAGCGTATGTCTGAGAACAGTAGAAGGTGTTAAGCTTTGATTATCACAAATCTCTCTGTAACTGCTCTGCTAATCGCTTTGAAAATTTCTCTATTTCTCTCTAAGTGCTCAAAGATTTTAATCACGGTAAGTGTGAAAATGACAGGCGAGTCTATTTATACCCGCGGTAAAAAGTAATCCTCCTTACTCCAGAGATTCTAGGTCCGGCAAAACCTCCGGACTCCGGGCCCGGGGATTCCTTACGAGGATGTTCTTAAAACTTAGGAACATCATCGCAAAAAATCCCAGAGTCCGGAATCTAGCTTCCAACCAAAAGGAAACCTCCAGGATCTGGGATCCCAGAGAGAAACAAACAAAACAAGAAAACAACACACACCGGAGAAGAAAACCCTGGAGAAAGGAAGCAAAAAGAAAAGAAAGACAAGGCAAAGCCGCAGCAAAAAGCAAAGCGAAAAAGGGGGACCCAACATTTTGCACACAAAATGTAGGGATGGGGATGCAGGGCATAACAGGTTCCTCTTTATCTTTTTATCTATGCATTTTTGGTTTACACACTAAGTTGTGTCATCGGTTCACTTTGTACTTAGCCATTTCGGTGATCTTCTTTATATCTGATCTTTGGTTTTCTCTGTCCTGTCTTTTGGTGTATGCTTACCAAAAGTGTTTTTGGCATACTAATGGAAAATTAATGTCATCATTTTCCCCATCATGAGATTGGTTATCCTTGACTTGAAATTCAACTCCTTTGCTTCTTCAACAATATTGTCTATGTATTCCTTAGCAATAAAAAGATAGAGATTGGCCAATGTAAAGTCTCTGATTTTCTTGCCCTCATCTAGTGTTGTCAACCTTCTTACTTCAATAATGTGAAATAGATCATCAGGGATGTCCCCTTTGATATCAACTAAATCTCCATTATACTTGTTCAGATAGGTAATCACTCCATCCTCTAAAAAACTCTTTTCTTGTTCTTCATACCTATTGTAATATTTCTTTAATTGATTGGTCTACCATGAACTTTGAATGGGATCTTCACTGAAGGGGAAATATACTATCACGTGTGTTCATATTGGGGGTTTAAAATGGGAAAGAAAGGGGGAAATATATTCCCTAAATAGGGGGTATGGGGATTTTTTGGGGGTGGTGTGGGGGTTTATATAGGAAAATAGGTGTAGAGGGGTATTGGATGGGTATTGGGGGCGGGTGAGAAAAAAGAAGTTTTGGGCAATATTTTTTGAAAATAGGGGGATTCTTTAGTATGCCATAAATGTAGGTTCTATGATTAAGGTTCACTAAGTGAAGCCCCTATAGAAATTTCATGTTCTTTGATACATGATTTACTATAAAATATGGCTTACCTATATCAATTTTAGGCTTCTTACTATAGAATCATCTTCTGGTGTTTGACCACTTACTACTATTCCTACCTTGGCTTCTTCTATCTTCAACTTATTCACTTCAATATATGAATCACTAGCTTCATCCTTTTCATCATCCTTTGTTCCTTTTTATTTTATTTTTTTTCTTTTGGAATTAACCCTTTTTCTTGTAGATTCAAGAACAACCTTCGGTTTCACATATTTAGGTTTAGTAGCCTTCAGTGTTAGTGACTTGGAAATCTCTGATTTCTTTACAACTATTGGCTTCTTGTCTAATGTAGTAATTGATGTTTTCCCTAAATTTATTTTCTGTCTACTTCTAGATGATTATTTAATAGGTATGTAAGATGGAGGTGCATCATCATCAAAATATATAAGATTCTCTGCTTCAACCTTCTTCCTTTCTTCCTCTTCATGTTTCCTCCTTTATTTTGTCATTTTCTCCCTGGTAAATCCAATCCTTTCACCCATTATTTCTACTTTCTTATCACTTTTCTTTCTCTTGTAGGTCTATGAACTTCAAGATGAATGTTTTGGCTATTTTCCTGATAAGTACCAAACCTCTCCTCATTTGGGTCAATTGACTTATCCAAAAAGTCTTTCATGTAAACTTAAACTAAAATAGGATCTACTTCATATCCCATAGACATGATCCAATATTTCCTTGGCTCAATTACCTCCATAAAAAATTCATCAATTTCTACCATAAATCAAATTGTGTCCTCATATTTTTTAACTAGTTCCCTAGGAATTTTGTACATGTTTTACATCTCTTCTTGAAAAGATTTGAATTACCCCTAGACTATACCAATCTATTTTGTGATAGGAATATCCTTCCTCCAAGTGATGTTACCGAATCTAGGAAAGTAGTTCATGAAATATAGAAAGATATAGATAATCAATGAACCATACTTGAAAATCTATTTCTTGTGCTTAATCTTTTCCAAATTCTCTAAGAATTGCATTCTTAGAGCTTCACGGATATCATACTAAGAATTCTCCTTAACCATATAATAATAAGTATGGATTATAGTGTTATAAATAGATTTTATCTACTTGAATAGTACACTTTGTATCCCAAAATCATTGAGGCAAACTTTACATCATGTGTTTGATATTGTTCATTGTCATGGATTTCTTATCCCACTGTGATTCTATGATTTTTTTCACAATATCATTGTTTATTGTCCTTAGGGTAGGAACTTCTCCATTTGCATTAAAATTGATTATAGCTTCCAACACTTCCTTAGTGATCTTGTGTGGTTTATCTATTCATATGAGCTAATTATGCAACCTACTGAGAACAAGTTTTATCCATTCTAGCTCCCCGAATGTGTGAAATTCCATAACCTAAGCTAATTTCATGGTTTGAAAGGTTTTAAACTCATATTTCAGTTTTCCATCTACTCATAGGTATTCATACATCTGATATTTCAAATCTTTCCATAATTCCTCAATATTACTATGGATATTTACCCTAATATCCTCTACATGTAAAACTCCATAAGGTACCCTAGAAAATGCACCTTTTGGGGACATCTTCCACTAATTTGTAAAGATTTTTCTTGTATTTGGGTCAAGGCGTATCCTTAACATCAACTATCTGAGGTGTATCCATGAATTATAAATAAAGTTACCAAGCTGCGGAGTAAGAAATACCTCTTTATGTTGACGACAAGGGTTTGCAATTTTAATCTCTGAAAAAGATTTCAATCTCTATTCAAATAACTTCAAATCTCTCTGCAAGCTCATTCTCTAGATAGAAAGGTGTCAAATGAAGTCTCAAAATTAATTTTTAATCTTTTGCATTCCCAAAAAGGTAATCACAATTAATACACTTGTAACTTAGCTCAAAAATATGCATATCGATTGCGATTAAAAAATTTATCTACGATCCTGCAAAACCAATCATAATCCATAAAGAATGATTCCATTGAGATCTAGATTCAATTCTACATCTAACTACATTGATGCCTTATACCGATCCTTCTAATTTAGTGATAAGGTAAATATTTTTCATGAAAATTTCCCCTTAGGTTTATGACCTAATCAATTTGCTAATGGATTTTCACACTAGAATCTATGGTCATCTTTCTAGTAGCATCAATATTTTCTTTTCTAACCCATGTCTTACTTATTTCTTTCTTAACCTTTTCCACATCAATTATTTTCTTCCCTTTATCATTATGCACATTGTTTCTTTCTACCAAATCTTTCATATTCACATTAGCATTGTTGTATCTACAATTCCTAGCAATATGACCTGATTTTTTGCAATTAAAACATATCACATTTCCATACCTTATATTTTCTTGATTTATTCTCTATCTTTACTACTTTTCCATGTGTCCAAATTTGTTGCATTTTTAGTAGGTTATATTTCATTGGTTCACATAATTATTCACCTTTTCTCAGTATTCACTTGTTTTGTGTCCATAATTGTAGCAAGTGAAACAATAACTAGAAAAAGATGTGGCATTAGGTATGCTCCTGCACTGATTTTCCCTATGACCAAATTTGTTTCCTAAAAAGAATCTTGAATCAAAGTGTTTTTTAGGTTTCTTAATTTATTTATCATATGAGGTTCTATTATGACCAGATCTAGAACTTTCTCCCTTTTCAAGACCAGTTCCTGGTGTGTCTCCCTTTGGTCTTTGACACTCAATCTATGCATCAATATTCACTGAACCATATTTGAATTTTTCTTTGAATTCATTAGCTGCAAAAATCTCACTCCTAATAATTTAATTAACCCTTTCAATCTCTTTCTCATTGTGTCTAGACTCATCTAGATCAAGTTGTAATTGTCCAATCTCACAATTCAATTTATAATATTCATCTTTCTTATCCTTCAAAGGAAGTTGAAGATGTTCTTCATTATTTTTTATTTCTTCAACCTCCTTAGTCATCTTCATTACCATGGCTTCCATTTCATCCTTTAAATTTTATTTTTCTTTTGAAATTTGTTCACATTCATCTGATTTTTCCTTCAAGGCTTGTGAATCATCAATTCTTCCTTTCTTCTTGAGCTTCTCAAAAAGATTTTTTTGTTTATCCCTAGATTTGTTCAATTGTTCCTTCAAGTTCTCAATTAACTTTTCATCATTTTTTAGTCTATTTTCCAATTCTAGGTTGTGAGCATTTGATTTTTCAAGATCTTCAAATGCCACCAATAGCTTCATTTGAAAACTACTAGAAACTATTAATTCTTCCTTTAGGATCTTCCTCAAGATATTAAACTTCCTATAAGCAACAAGGCATTGATACCAATTATTAGGATTGAGGAACATTGAGAAGGGGGGTGAATCATTGTTTTAAACCTTATTTCCTTATTCAACTAATTGCACAACCATAAGCCAAATATAACTAAAAGTAAACAATAGAAGCACAAACAAAACATCCACAACATTATGACACCATGATTTTTGTGTTGAAATGCTATTAAGGGAAAAATCATAGTGGGGATGGAACCCACACATGATTACTCTGCATAGGTAGTAACCTTTTTAAAGGTTTGAGTATATTATGGGAATGTACATGCATTCAGGCACACTTCTTAGAGCTCACTACTCAGATTATACAATATAAAGGCTTACTGCCATACAAATGATTGGACTACAATCCAAAATAGAAAACTAAGAAATAGAATCAACTATTCCTATACAATTCCATGTAGGTACGATAAAAAATCATCAACCTATCCTTTGAATTCATGTTCTTCACACATTCAACATGTCAATATATCAATTTTGTACTTCTCTCCTCCAAATCAACTCAAAAACTTGATCTAATATGTACCGGATTGCAAAAACAATATCTCAATTGATTGGCCTCAAAAAAATAAAGTGTAATTTTTAGAACATCTTCCAAATCAATAATTAAATCTTCATGCTAACCTTGATCAACTACACAAAAATCATAAATCATGTTGGGTTCATCAATTATAACTCTCAAACCAATCAGATCATTGATCTATTAGGATCATTGATCGATTCAATAGATTACTATAATTGTTCTTCATAATTCACTGTATACCCGATACTCAAAACTCTATAACACGGAAAAATGATAACATAAATAGGTTTGATCATAGATGAAGATGGAATATACACTATAGAATCATCTTCTAGCTTCGCAACTCAAAATTCCTCCATACCATTTTGTACTGATCCATTTACCAAAGCATATACATTGTCCATGTTTTGTCATACTTAGCCAAATTTATAATATGACCTTTAGTAATTAGAAAATATTTCAAGTGACCATGAGAATCATGTATATTTGTCATCAATGAGAACATACAACAGTCCATAATAGTGTCTCTTGCGAACATAGAGGGAAGAATACAATATCCATCTCAGAAGCTAATGGAAGAGTCAAACAAGGACATGATCTATTAGTCTTCAAGGATAGTGGAAAAAAAGGCCAACATATATAAACTAGGCCAAGAGTAAAATAAATCATCACAATCCAATCCAATTAACAAAAAGAGAAAGACAAAAAAGGTGTAATCTCCACACTTTATTAAGAGCAAACATTGAAAGGTTGGAAGCCAAGCTACATATTTCTAATGCAACAATATACATTCAAGGGTATAAAATGATGCAAAAGCTTCCTCTATAATGCAAAAAAATTACAACTTTAGAGATTTCTCAATGCCTTTAGATACACTTATACATATGTTATCTTTTTTTAGTGAGCATCAAGGTTTATAGATTGTTTCCCTTGGTTTCCATAGAAATTGTTCCTTTTAAGATTTTTCATGATCTAACAAAGGTGGCTTATGAAGAATATTTTCAAAGTTTGACGACGGATGTGCTCACAAGCTAACTCCCCTATCCTTTATCTTTTTAATATTTTTGGGTAGTGGCGGGTTTCCTTTTAATCTAGCCTCTGTAGGGTCCATGTTTTTTTAGGGTCCATGTTTTTTTCTCAATTGGGAATGATTTTCCTAATATTCTCCATTTTAAGTAGGCATGTGGTGGTGGGCATGAGCGTAAGGGGGTCTGCATCCTATTTTTAAAATGAACATGATCAAGAAGGACACACATAAAATTGGTGGGTGTTCTCGACCTTCTTTTGAAATGTTTTCCTTGGAGATGTGTATTGGTACCACATGTTGGGGAAGATAGTGAATTCATCCTTGCTTAGGCCTGCGAAAATTAGTTGGGAGGCATCATTTTAGACCATGACCAAATTTAAATCCATGGGGTCATGTATCAATCATTTTAGAAATAGTCTATAGCTTGGTGACTTTGGGGGACAACTACGCCTGTGTGGTTGAACCTCAATTTTTTCTTACGTTGAGAAACTGTGTGCCTTATCCATTGGTTTGTTGACTCTTTTTGACTCATGTAGATGTCTCATATCAGTTATTATTTTAGGATAAATGGAATTTTTATGCATCATAGAGGAAAAATCATTCCCTACGATAGAAAAAGTAGCACAAGTAACCTTATCATAGTGAACTTGGTACAAGGAGAAAAAATTGATTATGTGGCAAAAAAAACATGCACAAGGAAAAAGAATAGTGGGGAGGCCAAGAGATGGGAAGAAGTGTCTGCCAAAAAAAACCATAAGTATTTCACAAAATAATCAAAAAAATCAGTAACCACGAGCTAAAAGGAGAAAAAAAAAGATAAATCTCTGATTTAAAAAAGAGAAGCATGCACAAAACTCAAAAATTCAATGAAAAAGATTTATAACATTGAGCTATTAAAGATTTTCCAAAATGCTGGGCAGACCAAGTTCACCAAGTAAGTTAGGTCACATATTCATTTGAGTGTGTGCACATGGTTGAATTATTCATTAATTCAAGATGTGTTGAGAATAAGAATCCTTCCCCATATTGAGTTATGTAGTTTGAAAAACTCTCATAGCTTACTGAATAGAGCCTTATTTCTAGTCATATGTCCATAGACCTAAAAAGGTTATTTACTTGGTTTACATTAGAATTTCTTGTTAGTATTAGGAAGCACCAAGAGGGGGGGTGAAGTGATGCAACAATAATTTTAACCTTAATAAACCAAAGCCACAACTTAATTCCAAAACTAACCAAAAGTAAATAAAACAAGATAAATAACATCCACATCAGAGCACCATGATTTGTTATCAGGGAAAACCTAGTTAAGGGAAAAGAAACTCGGTGGGGATGATACCCACAAATATCTCACTAATGCAGTACTAAGTACCCTGTTAAAGGTATAAGTACATAAGAGGGGATTGTACATGCATTCAGCCTTATAGCCTAGATCACACTACTCAATTACAAAACACTAATTTGGCCCTCAGTCAGGTTCACCGATCAAATACAAATTACAATATAGAAAGGACTTATAGTCCCAAAACTAAACTGACTAGTAGCATCAATATTTCCAATACATTTCCAATGAGGTTCGACAGATGTCATAAACTGCCAATCTTACATCAATATTATTTGCATATTACTACATCAATATTTTCATATCTTCGCTTCAAAAAATTGATCTTATATACTTGATAATAGGCTCATAACACTAAATTATTTGGCTCCAACATCAAATTATAAAATGTGTACTTCCTTGAATCAAAACAATAATCAAAACTCAATGCTAACATGTAGCAATTAAAATTTAACATGTAGGAGGTCGGCCCAGACTAGATCTTCCATCCAACTGATCATATCATCGATTTGTTAAGATTTTTGATTGACATAATATGCTATTGGCTCACATAAGATAATTCTGTGTCAATGTGATACACAGTGAACCATATCTCCAACAGTCACTATCATAGAAACTTGTGATTGTAGGATTAAACATACCATGATTTCTACTATAAATCTCTAGCATCATAGCATCTAATACTTTGACCTCTATCTATACTGTCTCGATCTCTAAATTTGTATCCTTCATTGTTTTTCGTACTTAGTTCTTTTCATCACCAAAACTTTCGGTAGGAAAAGTATATATTTTTTGTTAATGACAACATACCATGCATTAATAGTCGACTCTTGCCAACAAGCTCCCCCTTTGGCATTGATGGCAAGACTTAGTGAAAAATGACTAAGTGTCCTTCCCAAAAATCCTTCAAAATAAAAACTCCCCCTAAGATAGGTATTCATTTTTAACACAACACTTTTCCCCTTTTGACATCAATGGAAAAGACATTCAAAATAATAAAATTCTCTACCAAAATCCTATATTGTTTGCATAATCACATAATCTTGAAAACATCTGAAAAACTATCCTTTAAAGTGACAAGATCTGCATTCCAAGTCTTCCTCAAGTTGTCCAAGATCTTAATCTGCATGCACAACGCATAAGTTGTTTCCTCAACATGAATAAGATCAAGTTGGGGTGGAGATCTCCTCATAATTTATGCTTTACCAAGACTCCTCTTTAAGGTATCCAACATGGAAACAATGAGGTTCCTTAGTTTAGTGAATCATCCAAGTACTCTTCTTATCTCAACCTCTAAGACATGAATCTTATCATTTAATTTTACAACTTCAACCATATAATCAAAAGCAAATCCCTTTGATGAATCAAAGTCCTTTTCTCTATCATCTAGTATATTCTAGCTTTCCACAATAGATATGTCAACATCTTCAAGTTTTGAAAAAGGATTAATACATAGTTTAAGAATTGTTCTTCCTTCCTCAATACTCATTTTTATTTGAACAATTCCAACATGTAAAGAGGATCTATCCTTAGAAATTAGAGAACACAAACGATGAAATCTCTTAATAGGGAACTCCTTCTATACTTTATTTTCTACAAGATTCTCCAAGTATTCAAATTAAGCATCAAAGCTATTCAAAATTTCTCCAAGGTGATCAGGTACAAAATTACCTAGATTTACTTGTACATTAGGAATTATTTTACCAAGAACTTCAATTTCCCTAGATAAAAGTTTGTTTCCTTTTTCCCTTTTAATCATAGATTTGGCATGAGTTTTGGCTAGTGCCAAAACTGAAAATTTAATCAATTCCTTTTCTTCAATAGTATCCAAATCTATTGATCCATGTAACTCAATTAAATATTTAAGGGATTCAAATGAATCTCAAGCCAAAAATGCTTCTGACTTGTTAAAAGATAGATCAATTGCAATCTAAATATTCTTTGTCTCTTTTGGTTTCTCCCTTCTATCTTCAACAATAGGGACTTTAGCTTTCCCCTCATGCTCTTCTATATTTTCCATAGACCTTACTACCTCAACAGATATGTCATCTTCTCTTGCTTCATCTTCTTCAGTAACCTCTATATCCATAACAACAACATCAATATGCTCATCTATCTCCTTGTTCTAGTTCAATTTCAATCTCAATAGAATGATCAAGTGAGTATCCTTTACCCAAAACAACATCTTACTATTCATCCTCAATCATTATGTTAGAGGGATCGGTAAAGGGATCATGAAATTGTTGTGCTTCATGTTGCCGATATAGAATAGCATATGTGACATCAATATTAAATGGTAAATCATCAATATAAACATCTGGCTCCTTAACTATAGAGGTGGATGCACCATCAAATCCACATCTATCTTCACTTCTCTTTGTGCTTGGCTCTTTCTTCTTAGGTACTTCATCCATGATCTTCATCAACATTTTACTCATTACATCATTTGTTTCAACAATAATTTATATGGTTTTACCATTCATTAACATGTTTATTCTTCTCTTCATCAAAATTATTTTCTTTGCTTCCTCAAGTATTATTTTCATTTCATCATTCTAAATTACAAGGAACATTTTGGATATGGATGCCTCTCTAATCAACTTGTCTTCATCTAATGGATCTAGTATTCTTACTTCAATTTTATCATACAAATAATCTGGTATCTGATCTTTTATCTCTACTAAAGTTCCATTAAACTTATTCAAATGTACAACTAATCCATCCTTTATCATTTTACTCTATCCCTCATTAAGTACATTTTAATATCTCATTACTTGCACCAAGATACCAAGCTTAATCAAATAATTCAAAATTTTATCTACAGGTTCTTCATTCTCACCTACACCCAAAGGTTGGTTAGTAATCACCTTAGCTATTGTGGCTTTTTTGGTTCTTATCTTCTTCTGGGACTAGTTAGAGTCTAGAAAATAATCATAATTATCTTCTTTTCCACTTTTTCTTCTCAGGACCTGTGCTCTTTTTATTTCTTCTCCTCACAGGTTCTGATGGGACTCTTTAAACCTTCAGTCTAGAATCCTTTAGTGAAGAAGTATATTTCTTCACAAAAGGTGTAGATGATGTTTTTGTACTCCTCCTAGTGGCCCTTGACAAGAAAATAAATGGGTGAAGTGATGGTATCTAAACATCAATTGGTTCAGTCTAGATTGAACTGGTCTAGTTTTTCTCCTCTCTTTCCTCCTCAACTTCGTCAATTTCTCCTTATTGATTCCTTCATTTTCTACAATGTTATCAACAATTTTCCTTACTTTTCTGATGCCATCTTTCTTTGTCAGTTCATTTTGAAATTTTGGATACTTCTCAAGGTATGTTCTGAATCTCTCTACCTTTTAGTCTAATGGTCTCTTCAAGATTTCATCAATATACTATTCAAGAAGTTCATGAATTACCTTTTAACTCATGGATTATATCCACATTGTTATAGGTTCCACTGCTTCCATACAATATTGATCTATTTCAACCATAAAATATACTGAATTAACATAATTTTCAATAAGATCTTTTGGTATCCTTTCTCTTTTCTTCATTTTCTTCTAAAACATCTTGAATTAACCATAATTCAATTCATCTACTTCATCCTTCTTCTGTATTTGATAGAAATTAGAAATTTGAAGTGTTGCAGGGATGTTTTGTTGGGATTAATGGGAAGTATGTACTGAGAGGGGAGGGGTGAATCAGTACCTCTAAAAAATTTATATTCCTTTTATCATTTAACCTTTGTAATCAATTGTATATCCATTCAATCTAATTTGTACTATCTTGATGTGAGTTATATCAATTCATAATATTTAACATACACATGAACATTCATAGAAACATTCATGAAAGTAAATTGACACATAACACAAGATATGATATCGTAGAAAACTCCTGTGAGGAAGTAAAAACTACGGTGGGGATGGCACCCACAAAATCTTCACTATCTGCAGATTGGAAGGGGCCAGTTAAGGCTTACAATTTAATCACTTCTAATTATCTACCCTATTAGGATAATTGGTGGAGACCTGTTAAAGTCTACTCTATTAAGAGCTCTAGCAACACTATTGAGTGTGCACTCAGTTAAGAGATTTGTTGTTGGATGGTTAAATCCACCTTCCTTGAAAGGATTTTTACACTTTTCTCCACTTGTTCGAATGATAGTGAATTACAAATTGACCTGGTAAATGCAATCTCCTATTGCTGATATAGATTCAATTTAGTTTACATAAAAATATTATCACCTAATTGTGATTGAATAATACCTCTGATTCTCGGTATGCTCTATTCTTGGTTCTTGCTAACCAAATTCACATTTTGTTGTTCTTGTTCTTGATACTCTCAATCTAATCCATAGATGTGCTCGTCTGATTCATTCATGTTCTCATCTCTCTTCACATCATCTATTCCTCCATGTATAATGAATTATTGCATCATCTATTTATAGATGGATTGACTTCATCAAGTTTCAATAAAAATAATATTAAATCTAAGATCAGGTTTACAACTTATACCTAGATCTCCTAATCTATGTGTTTTAAATTAGTTAGACTGATTAAAGCACTTACATTCATATATCTTGTCCCTAAAGAAATGGATTTAAAATAAATAAATATCCTATAAATAGAATACACTTGCTTTATCTGACGTGGAATTCAGATCCACTTTTTGTGGGTTGTAACTGACTTTCGGTTCTATCTGTTGGTCATGCTTGACTATCCTTTGGTTCTATTCTATCGGTTGAACTTTATTTGTTCTTTCCGTCTACACTATATCTTGCATATCGGGTTCCTCTGTCAGGTTCCACTTTATCTTTCTATCTTGTGATATTGGTTTACACACTAAGTTGTGTCATTGGTTCTCTTTGCACTTAGTCATCTTCGGTGATCTCTTAGTATTTGATCTTCTATTTTCTCATGTCCTATCTTTCGTTGTATGCTTACTAAAAGTTTAGTTTGCATACTAATGGAAAATTAATGTCATCAATCTTCCCCTTTGACATTAGTATCAAAAACTAATATGTGCAAAATACTAACAAAATGTTAAGTATATACAACATATATAATCCTTAGTCATTTAATGACTCCCCCTATGTATATGTTGATATATCTATACATATGATGTCTTTCCTTATACATATCATTTTCCCATATGCATTAACATATCTACCATTTTCCCATCTTAATGAATGAATGAATACATGTCATTTTCTCTTTTTTTTTGTACTCATTATTTTCCCCCTTTTTTGATATTAAGGGAAAAGGTCTTTACCTTTAGAGCTTATCAAAAATGTGGGAGTGTGAAGACTTCATGTCTTCCATCATTTTCTCCCATTTTTCTTTGAGGTTCTCCAGAGCTATGTTCTTGAGTGTGATCTTTGAGTACATGTTGTAGATGATGTCTACTATAGACATCTCAGGTGTTGCTATCAGTTACCTTGTTGAACTAATATGTTGTTGGAGCAGTGTTAGGTTTGGTAGAAGTTGAGCTTGGAACTCGGTTACTTCTTCCCTAAAGTGTGTTTCTGCCTCCCAGGGCTCTTATCTTAACCTTTTAATCTCTATGATCTTCTCATAATGTAGTTTGACTGCATTGTCTCCATTAGTGGTTAAGCTTTGTGCACTATTTTCTAGATCTATATCCAGCTTTGCAATGTTGTCACTATTCTCCTTAGTGAACTTTTCTATTGTGCTCAACTTTTGAATTAAGGCTATAGCTTCAGATATTATTGCATCAAATTCAGTGATGAATTCTAATAGCTTTACCTTATTTACTGCCACTTCTTGGCTGATGTTTTTAATGAGCTTTTGTTGGTACTTCATCTTGGCTCTTTCCTCTATTGCCTTCTCAACATCAATATTCTGATTTGTGATTGTGTCATTAAGGGTAGCTAATTGATCAAGTATTGGCTTGATTTGATCAATATCAACATCGAGCACTATTTTATGTAGTATGTCCCATGTTGTCTCCAGTACCATGGAGTCCCTCTGTTGTTTCTTCATCTTTTCATGCAATGCCTTCCTTTGGCATATTTCTCCATTTTCTTGTAATGCTTCAAAGTCAAGTGTAGATGGGCACACTTTGGTATTTCTATAAGTTCATCCAATGTGACCTCTAACTTGTTCTTTGATTTCTTCTTCTTCTGAGAATCACTAGAATGTAAAACATTGCCAATTTCTCGGCCTTCTCTATTGTGCTTGATGAAGTGACTTGTTGTGCTTTTTTTTGTTGCTTGGCATTGGTTTTAGCTTGTAGGGTGTCTACAGACGTCTCCACATTCACCATAACATCGTTGGTAGCATGCTTGTCAATTTCCTTAGGAATACCATCTTTAGGTTTGTCTCCTTCATTGGTGTCCTTAGCTTCATCAGTTTTGGTTTCTGCATTCTTTTCTTGAGTATTTGTTTCCTTTTCTTTATCTCCTTCATTAACCTTATCATTTTTTATTACATCTTGAGTATCTCCAATGTCTTTTTGACCATTGGTGTTGTATTTTTTTTCTTCTTCCCCTACATCCTTGAGAGTATCATGTTCAAGTGACTTGCTTGTTTCATGTCGGATATTGATAGCTTGTATCAATATAGGCATGTTGCCTGGAATATTTACTTGTGGAGTATCAACATATGTGTCCTGCTCATCATTTTTATCCTTTGCAATAGTGGCATCTCCATCCTTATTCACTTCCTCTACTGGGTCATCAGTAATTTCTATGACATTAGTGTCCACATTTTCATCATTTGTTTTATTTGGCCATGTGTAATATCCCCGCCAGGGAACCCATAAGGAATCAGGTCTTATGACCAAAATTGCAACTAATTTTTTTTATTTTTTTTTCATTACATCATTACTACTCCACATTTACATTCCTTAAGGTTCCCTTAATGAATTTCATTTACTAACATATTTACATTACTTATCCAAATTGATTTTCATTTCCTTTCTTTACTTTCACATTTAGAACTTAAGAGATA
>MU223136.1:2571136-2592123 GCA_018584345.1 Thuja plicata | reverse complement strand
AGAGTATCTTGGTTAAATCTCCACACATCAACAGTTCGAGGATTTTGAAGGCACGCTCAGACCTGTGTAGCCAGGTGGAGACGATGCCTGGTACCTGCATCCTGCATCACCAACTGATATGCATATATAAATATATATATAAATAGACAGTAGCAAACAAGGAGGGAGAGTGCGACATCGTGTGGATCTCCCGTAGGAGTTACTACGACTACCCCTCCTCATCCTACACTCACATCAACCAGTGAAAATCAAACCATAATAGGGTCAGTAGGGTTAAATCATAATATAAACATCATAACACAAATCAATGTAAAACATTTTACTGATAGTTCATTTCTAGYCATTCATCATTAAATCATAACTCATTTAATATGTCCAAATAACTGCAATAACCAATTATATATGCTCAAATATCTCATAAAATGCTAACTAAATAATAATCATAGTCCATCATAAAACCCAAAGTGTCAAAACAATAGTCTTGTCTGTCTAACATAGGAAGATTCTAGGGTGGGCATTACACCATGATTCATCTACAACATCTATAGTCTTGTTGTCATTTGTATCATCTTCTTCTTTGTCTAACTCAATAGATGTTTCATCTTGAGTTTCCTTGTCAACATCTTGTTGTTGAAGGTCTTTGTTGGGGCTTTCCTCATCTGTAGGTCTGTTTATTATCTTACACCATTTTTTGTGTTTGTCTTGCTCAATCTCTATAAGCTTTCCTTCAAGGAATTTGTATGCTCTCAGCTTCGGTGAGAACTCCTTTTTATACTTCTCCATCATTTCATCTATTTCTACCTTCTTTGATTTTGGTGGCATTAGAGAAACAAGTACTCTCTCTCTCTCTCTCTCTCTCTCATCTCTTTTTCATTCTTCAATGAAAATGTCCAATGGGAGTATAGTCTATCCAAGAGTTACCTTGGTACATAACTACCTTCAAATTGAATTGGTACATATTTGAATTTTTACATTTTGGCTATGATGGCATCCTCTACATTATTTTGATCTTCTAGGTCTAACTTCAACCATCTTCTGATCTTTGAATCTGATATAGATCTAGAGTTTGCAATAGATTTGCATATGTCATCAATAGATTCAGGAGGTGTTACCTTGACACTTTATGCTTCTATAGCTTTAGCCTGCTCAGTGTCTTCTATATTCTCTCGAGTTCTTATGAATTTTATTCCTTTCTTGTTTTTCCCTCTTTTCGGTGCAGGAGATTTCCACTTGTAAGTCCTGACCATTCCTTTCTTTAGAGGTGAAGGAGTAGAATCTTTTGATGTTTGGCTTCTTTTCCTAGAAGTAGCTATTTTCCTTGGCTTTTTAGTTGGTGGAGGAGGTGGTGAATCTGACTCTTTTTCCTTAGAGTCATCCTTTCCTTCATCTTTACTAATAGATAACTATTCTTCAGTTTCTTCCTCATTTTCAACTTCTTCATCCTGTTCAGCTTCTTCCTCGATTTTTGACAGTATCTTCTTCAAATTCTTCACTATTTTTTCTTTCTTCCTTACAATTTTCTTCACAACTAGACCATATTTTATTCTTGTCTTGGACTCTTCATATGTTCCAAATTTTGTTTTTTCTTATCTAATGGTTCATTGATCAAGGCATCAATTTCCTTAGTTGCAAGATCAATGGTTATCTCATACTCTAATGGTTGCAACCATGTTTTCCTTGGTACAACAGGCTTAATGTATGTATTGTCAGTATCAATCATGAAACATATCTCATCCATATATTTTTCAATGAGTTTCTCGGGGATTCTTACCCTCTTTTGCATTCGGTCTTTGAATACATTAAAGTATTCATACATGAATGTTTCAAAGTTATCTCCCAGTGTAGCTATATACTCACTGATTTGCATGGTGACCGATTTGGTGCAGTCCCATTTAACATCTCCAACTAATGGGAATGTTTCTTGAAAATAAAATAAGATACACATTATTAGTGAGCCAAACTTACAAGTGTTTGACTTTGCATTCCTGATAGTCTTTAGATTGTCCTTCAACTGATTCAGGAGTAGTTCAAATAAATCTATTTGTGTTCCCTTCACAATTTTTAACATTGTTTCCACTACACCTAATGCAATGTTGTTCAATCTTCTTGCCTATAATAATTTGTAGCCTAGACTGCATGCACCAAACTTGATCTCATCATTGGTTATTGTTGTAACTTTTAGTCCTCTGCCATCCCATTTGGCTCCAGTCATCTTTTCGGTCTTGGCCTTTGGTGGATGATTTAGTTCCTTAACTTTCTCGGTTATGGGGTAACCGGTGACTGCATGAGAGATGTCTCAGGTTATTACCTTTGGTTCATCAAGCCATAGCTTTTTGTTATGCATTCGACTTAGCACTAACTGAATCCATTCAATTTTGAAAATATTCAGAAACATTAGGGCATTGGTGAGCCCTTTTACTTCAATATGTTTGTGCTCATCTTTAAGTGTTCCATCATCATTACACAACTTCTTATAAGCTTCTTCAACCTCTAATGTTCCTATCTCTACAATCTTGCAGTGTATGAAAGATCAAACATCTTCCATGGGTAAAACCCTAGCTGGTATGCGTGAAAATGCTCCAGCATCGTTGAGTTGTGAGGCAACCTCAGGATGGATCTTGTAATTAGGTTCCTCACACACCGAATTCTTAATGATTTTGCACTCATATTTATTTTCATTCTTGGATTTCATGGTTCTTTATGTTGGTGCCATTTTCAAATTTAGTGCTTCCTACGTAATACATAAAAATAGAGTTATCGGCCTCGTAGAACTTACTGTTTGTTCTTGCAAAGATTCCTGAACAACTTAGGTGTGTTGTGTGTCAATTCATGATCACTCTGTGACTTAGTTTCTCTCTTCTCAAAAATCTCCTTGGCCGTTCTGCTCTAGGTGTCGTGATAAATGAGTCATTTTGTTGCCCTATTTATAGTTGTTTCCCTAAAACATGTGCCATAAATGCTTACCAACTCCTCGATGTATGAAGACTGAGTTCGTTGGTGAAGACTTCACTTTCCTTCGGTGACACTTAAACTATTAAGTATTAGTCATTGTTCACTTTGCTTTTACCGACAGGTTTTGATATCACAAAAAACTTGTTCATTTTCTTGTTTACCAACAAGGCTTAGTTTATAATTAGCAACTTTGATTTCAACTGATGCTTCTCGGTAAATGTAGGCAGTCTTATCTTTGACTATATACCGACGAGTTTTGGTATATATGCCCAAAAGCATAGTTATTACATATTTTAGCAAGTAATACCATTATGCATCTTTACTTATGTTAGTTTGGCATTATATCAATATATTATGGAACTGATGTAAAATAATATCTTGGGGTAATGCAATTCGATACTTACTTGTTCTTCTTAGGTGGGGGTGATGATGTCACCGGATCCATTGGATGGGGTTTCACCATTTGCATTTCTCATTCCAGCTTCATCATTACTTGAATCTTTTCTCCACATTTTATCTCTTGCCCTCCAAATATCTTCAATGGTGTTTCCATTGGGATATGTGCTTATCTCTATCATTCGGTCTCTGCAGTCTTTCTTGAGATGACCAACTTTATGACAGTGTAAGCATGTCATTATGGGGTTAGTCCAGCCTCTAGACTTTCTAGTCCACTATCTCATACAGCTTGCAGCAATGTGACCATATCTTACACATGTTGTACAGCTTGTCCAAGTATTGTAGCCCCATACATACTGATTACCGACTCTCTTCGGTTGATAGGGAGTTTCTTTACCTTTAGGCTTCCATGCTTGCCTTTTCATTTTCCATCATTCAAGAGTTGTGTGCCTATTCATTTTGCATGGAGGATAGTACTTGTCCATGTAGGTTTCCATGTTTGGTTGTTTCATCTAAGACTTACATTCATATGCTTTATGTCCTTTCTTATTACATTTATAATAGAATCCTATGAATGAAGATGTCAATTTAGGAATGCCTTTTCATTTTTCCTCTACATGCATTTGATGTATGGCCTTGCTTTCCATAGTGGTTGCATGTAAGATTTCTTGGTCTTGAATTTGTGTAGACATTCTTTAGTTCAGTTTGATTTTATGATTCTCCATTCTTGGTAAAACCTAGACTGGTATTGCTATTGACTCTTTGTTGTCCTTCAAGAAAATCACACATTCTTTTATTGCTTTCTTCAGCTTTCTTGATAATTTCATTATGTTGTTTCTGAATTCTTATTTCATGTTTCAACTTTTCATTCTCATCCCTTAGTTCACCAATAACTTTTATTCTTTCAATGAGTTCAACATTTAATATGTTTTCCTCTTGACTCATAAGAATAGTTTGATTTGTAATCTCATGGGGATGCTCTGTAAGTCTTTGTATTTCAGACTCTTCTTCTTGTAGCTTTTTTGTGATCTTTCTTCTATCATCAATAGCTAGTGTTCTTTCTTTCTCAGCTTGTCTACCATTATTCATTAGATTAATTATCCTTACCATATGTGTCTCTTGACCGATTTGCAAATATTTAACTTGTCCAGCCAGATGTAGATTGATTTCAGTTAGGCTTGTGATGCTTTCTTCTGATGAATCTGATGCTTTTCTTGTAGTTGATCCTGAAGACTCAAAGAAATCTGGTATCTCTTCCTCATGATAATCTGTCTCATTAGAGAAAGATGTCATATTCTTTCTTTCATCTAGCAGTTGTCTCATGTTGATTCTAGCTTCTTGATACTGTTTAAAGAACAGCTGAATTTCAATATTTTTGTTCTCAATATTGTTATCAAGTGTGTACTTCTCCATTGTATGATCTTTTCTCTTAATCCTTTAAGCTTTCCAAGAAGAGACTTGACTCTAATACCAATTGTTTGGATTCATGGGAAGTATGTACTAAGAGGGGAGGGGTGAATCAGTACCTCTAAAAATTTTATATCCCTTTTATCATTTAACCTTTGTAATCAATTATATATCCATTCAATATGATTTGTACTATCTTGATGTGAGTTATATCAATTCATAATATTTAAAATACATGTGAACATTCATAGAAACATTCATGAAAGTAAATTGACACATAACACAAGATATAATATCTCAGAAAACTCCTGTGAGGAAGAAAAAACTATGGCGAGGATGGCACCCACAAAATCTTCACTATCTGCAAATTGGAAGGGGTCAGTTAAGGCTTACAATTTGATCACTTCTAGTTATCTACCCTATTAGGAGTATTGGTGGAGACCTGTTAAAGTATACTTTATTAAGAGCTTTAGCAACACTATTGAGTGTGCACTCGGTTATGAGATTTGTTGTTGGATGGTTAAATCCACCTTCCTTGAAAGGATTTTACACTTTTCTCCACTTGTTAGAATGATAGAAAATTACAAATTGATTTGGTCAATGCTATCTCCTATTGCTGATACAAATCTAATTTAGTTTACATAAAAATATTATCACCTAATTGTGATTGAATAATACCTTTGATTCTTAGTATGCTCTATTCTTATTTCTTGCTAACCAAATTCACCTTTTGTTGTTCTTGTTCTTAAAACTCTCAATCTGATCTGAAGATGTGCTTGTTTTATTCATTCATATTCTCCTCTCTCTTCACATCATCTATTCATCTATGTAAAATGAATGATTGCATCATCTATTTATAGATGGATTGACTTTGTCAAGTTTTGATAAAAACAATGTTAACTCTAAGATCAGGTTTACAACTTATACCTAGATCTCCTAGTCTATGTGTTTTAAATCAATTAGATTGATTAAAGCACTTACATTCATGCATCTTGTCCCTAAAGAAATGGATTTAAAACAAATAAATATCCTATAAATAGAATACACTTTCTTTATCTAACGTGGAAGTCAGATCTAATTTTTGTGGGCTGCAACTGACTTTCAGTTCTATCTGTCAGTCATGCTTGACTATCCTTCAGTTTTGTTCTGTCAGTTGCACTTTATCTGTGTTATCATTCTGCACTATATCTTGCATATTGGGTTCCTCTGTCAGGTTCCACTTTATCTTTCTATCTTTTGATTTTGGTTTACACACTAAGTTGTCATAGGTTCTCTTTGCACCTAGTCATCTTCAGTGATCTCTTAGTATTTGATGTTGAGTTTTCTCATGTCCTGTCTTTCGGTGTATGCTTACCGATAGTGTATTTTGCATACTAATGGAAAATTAATGTCATCATGTTTTTCTACCATGTAATGTTTGAAACTCCAAGATAGTATTTCATCAGATAAAAGAACATGTTAACTATCAAAGAACCATACTTGAATGTATGTGGTTTATCATTCTTGATCTTATCGAAGTTCTCTAGTATCTGCTTCCTTAAAATATCACAAATATAAAACTTCATGTCCTCCTTCAACATTCGATAAGCAGTGTGAATGATTGTGGCTGAAATAGAATTCAATCTACATTTGTGATATACTATGTATCCAAGAATCATCGAGGTGAATCTTACATCTGGTTGAATAATTTCATTTACATTCATCTCCCTTCCATCCCATTTTTATTGAGTTAACTTTTCCACAATATATTTTTATCCTTCAATTTTGATCAAAAATCTTCATAAAATTTCGTACATGCACTAACCTTCCATAAAGGTGACAAAACCAGTGATCAATAAACCTTCCTATAATCTTTGATATGATTATGAAAACTCTTGCAATCTCAAACATGTCTTCTTTGATCGGTTATACTGTTAGAAACACTGAGAAGGGGGGGTTGAATCAGTGTTTGTCTATAAATTACTTTTCTACAACTTAAAAATAAATCAAACATTCATTTAATGAAGCTTAACATAAGAACTCATAACACATGATATGATTATGGGGAAACCTTTATCAGAGGAAAACCCCAGTGGGAATTAGTACCCACAAATATTGCACTAGTATAATGAACCTGTTAAAGTTCCTTTGCCCTATTAGAAGCAGTCTTTACAATGCAAGTACAATGACTTGGTTAAAGGTTTGACCATGTTAGGAGTCTTTTACAAAACCCTATTAAAGGTATATGGCTCATTTCCTAGGCTCACTGCCCAATAAGATGAAGGCTACAACCTTCTGATAGTTGATATACACTATATCAAAAGTGAACTGCTATGATGACACTGTTGTCCGATCAGCTCCGTGTATGTGTGAATGCTCTTACTCTCTTAAAGAGCTTTATCATATACTAAATTCATCATACTTCTCTTCTATATCTTCCTCTTATATAATAATTTTACACTTGTAACATAACTTTACATTACATACTTATATGTTCATATCTGAATAGGCACGACCCAAAACAAGACTCTAGTTGACCCTAAAACATAATACACAATGCTTCCAAACAAGTCGGCTCAAGAATTTTTACAAAAATACTAATTACATCATTAAAAACATATAATCAAAGGTTCTTAGCCATTACATAAAAAAATAACTCACGCTAATCAAAACACTAGTCGGCTTTCATGCTCTGTCTTCTGGACTGCTGGTGTACTGATCTATCTGTAACTTCTTCGTACTATCATTCTGTATAATGCGTGTCTGGAAGTAGTATGTACACATGTCATAGAACATATATTTGAATGTACATACTCTAATTAGATCTCTCACACATGTGCTAATGTGTTGATCGTTGTATGTCTCTGTATGCCCTGTTCCCATATTTAGTCATTTTATCTTCTAAGTTATCTTAGACAAAAACTTAATATGACTTTTTTGCCATGATGACAACACAAAAATATTCATATGTCCTCTAGGATTCAACTTTCCAACAATCTCCCCCTTTTTCATTTATGGAAACAAAGGAATGTTGCCAAGTTTCCCAAAATGACTTAACACAAAAAAATAATTGTATATCATAACATCTTTTACATATATACATATACTGCTCTCCATATATACACATTCTATATTACTCCCCCTTTAACATTAATTACAAAGGTGTACAAAAAATTGTGAGTCTCAAGATACTCATTCCATGTAAACTTTAGGGTACACAATCTGAAGAGATTGGATCTCTTTCTGCCAGAATACTTTCATTACATCAACTGTATGTAGATGTGCGCATAAGGCATATGTCAGCTTCTCCATTTTTATCAGATCCATGCAAGGACCTTGATCATATGTCATAATGGTAGCATCAATCTATTTTATGTTCTCATTTAGGACTACTAGAGAGGGTGCAAGTGCATTTCTCAACTGAGTTTGTCTGACTCTTATCTTGCTGATTTCCAACTTAGCCTTTTCAATTTTGTCTAGCTGACCTTGATAGACATTGTTACATATGTTCATGTCCTGGGTAGATGTCTCAACTAATTTTTTGATAGTGTCCACCATGATCTCAGCCTCTTCTATCTTATTGATGTGTTCAGAGGTGAACTTCACTCTGTCCATGCAGTTTGCTATGAATTTCTTTCCCTTAGCTGCCAATTCTTTCAATATGGATTGCCCAATCTTTAAATATTTTAAGTCTAAGGTAAAGTTCTTTACCAATTCATTCAGTCTCTCCTTTTTGTATTCGTCTTCTGTAATTCTAGCAGTTGAGTCTACTAGGCTTGTAAAATGTGATTTGAAGTTTGTTAGAATGATGTCCGCATCTTCAACTGATTGAACTTTGGCTACTTTCTTGCCTACAGGCACTAAGTCATTCAACATGTTCACTAATTCCAAAAAGTGAGGGTTCCTCTTCACTTTTTTCTCTTTTTATTTTTCCATATCAAGAACGCTTATCTTGATTAGGTCTTCTTCTCCCCATGCATCCAGACTTGCTGAATCAGGAGTTAACCTTGACAACAATGAAGTAGATGATTGAGTGGATGGTGAGAATATAGTATTCTAACTGGTATCCATGCATTCAATCTTTACTGGTATCTCTTTGATTGGTGTCTCATTATCTTGAATAACTTTTTCTTCATTCAAGTCAATTGGATCATTGCAGGGAACTTCATCTTATTGTACAGATGTATCATCAGTGCACATTTCTTCAGTGCTTACAAATGCTTTATTAACTTTGTCTGTGTCTTTATCAGATGCTTTCATGGATATCTTGATATTATCAACCACTATAGTATCTTCTAATTCCTTTTCTATATCAGAAGTTATTGTCATTGTGGGTGCTAAAACCTGTGGACCTATCATAGGTGCTATCTGAATTACTGGTTCTGTAACTTGTTTGGGAGGAGCTGTAGTTACCTTTGTAGTAGGTGCCATTGATGGATACATGTGTCTATCCATAAACACTTGTGCAAATGCCTTTTCATTTTCTTTTCCTATCTGTTCATACTCTTTGTTCATAATTTTTAGAGTCCTTCTCTTGGTTCTGAGATGAGGCTTCACTAGATCTAATAGAATTGCCTTCTCATAATGTGAGCATACAGGGAGAAGAGTATCCAATGTTTCTTCTCTTATCCTCATGTCTTCCTCAATTTCATGTCTTTTCATGATCTCCATTATGTTCCATAACTTATCAGGTATCACTACCTTGAGTTCAAGAATTGACTTCTTAAAATTAATCATATGAGATATGATCATAGAATGTATCTTAGTTTTATCAATCTCTTGATACTTGTCATAGACATTAGCAAGAGTATCTAGTCTCCCTTCATTTACAATCTTGTTCTTCAAGACATTTAGACTAGGTCTAAATCCTACCTCAGGAGGAGCTTGAGTATTCCTTTCTTTTCTCCAAGTGTTCCTTGAGGATGGGTGATTTGTGGGAACCTATTTTCTTCCTCTAGACTTCTTTCTTGGCATATAAGGTGGAGATGAGTCTAGGTCAATAGTGGTAGAGGGCGCAGAGGTGCTCTCCACTTTCTTCTTCTTCTAGATCTCTTCAGTCTTCTCAAGTTCTTTGGCTATCTTGGCTTCTCTAGCTTTGTCAAGATCTTCTTGAGTGACTCCATGTACTCTTAGAATGCTAGATGTAATCTTAGATGCCTTTCTTTTATTATTAGCACTGTATAATACAGAATCAACTGCATTAGTCTTCTCTCTGTAAGTGCCCCATCTGGACTCATTAGGATCTTTGGGCATAGACAATAGAACTTGTGCATATCCTTCTAACACATGTTCTTCCACTTCATAACCAAGAGGATGAATCCATTTGGTTCTAGGTTCAACTGCCTCTATGCAAGTGCAATTTGTTTCTACCATGAAACATATGGTATCCTTATATTTATCAACTATCTTCTCAGATAATCTGAACCTTTTCTTCATCTTTATCCTAAATGTCTTGATACCATATCCATGGCATCCCTCACACTTCTCTCTAAAGTGGCTTTAAGTGAAATCTAAGACATTGTGGGTTTCCTCCTATCTAGGTAAAGGTTTGCAACCTTTCCAGCAGTATGGAAGTACAAGCAGATGATCAAAGATCCAAACCTAAATGTCTTGCTCCTGTCATGCTTGATGATTTGAATGTTGTCAATCAATTGAGCGTGCAAGATCTCACATAGGTTGTATTGAGTTTTATCCTTCACCATTCTGATAGCTGCAAGGATTGTTGTTGTAGAGACGTTGTTTAACCTGCTTTCTTGCTAAAAATTATACCCAAGTATCATAGTTAGAAGTTTTATGTCATCTTCCTTGATAGGGTCAACTGTCATCCCACGCTTGTCACTTCTAGATAGGAAAACTTGTTCAACTTGCTTCTTGACATCCTTGCCAGTAGGAAGAACTGGTCTAGTCTTAGGAAGTCCAGTTAATTCATGGATTAGGACTGTAGTGATATGAACAGGAACCTCACCAATCCAGTAAAGGTCATCATGTATTCTTCTTAGTAAAATCTTTACCCATTTAGGCTCATCAAACTCGTGCACATTCGAGTATTTGAAGATAGGGTTATCAATCAAGTGTGCAAACTCATCCTTGAATGTGCAGTCCAGTTTCATCATAGATCCCATATGAGTGGCTATGCTGATATCTCCTATTATTTCTTTCTTACAGTAAATGTATGCGCGGATATCTTCTACGTGAACAACACCTAACAGGGTTTTGGAGAAAGCTCCTTCCAAATCATCCAGTATGGATTTGAATGGATTCTTTTTAAACACAAATCTTTTCCTCTTGAAAATGTCAAATACAACTAGAGTCGCCATACTTACTTAATGATTGCTTAAATAGGGTTTCACAAAAATCCAAAATGGCACAACTGCTAGGTTCCCATTTCAACTTCTTATCTATTTTCTTAACTGCCAAATCTATCATACTTCTGTGCTTTGATGCTCAGTGCTCCAGTGCTCTCAAATTCTATGATCTCGAATGCAAGTGTGAAGAATATTGAACATTTACATTCTTTTATAAAAGCTACTACATTTAATGTTTGCAACCGTACGCAAATTACTCAGAGAATTAGCAACTTTGATCATGATGCATAAGAGACAATGTGTGCATGCATATTGCAATGTCATGTGCTTATAACTATGAATCCATAGGCACATACTCAGAGGTGAGTGTACCAGCTGCGTAGGGGTCTTGAGCTAGAATAGCTCCCCCTAAGACCGAGAAGGTCTATTCAAGCAGAAGTAGAGGGTGTGTCCACTGTGGATGCATCAACTACTTTTTCAACATCATTTTCCTTCTTTACTTCAACCCAAATTTTTCTTGAATCTTCTTTTTCTTGAACAAACTTGACTTCTCCTTCTTCTTCAAATAGTGATTTCTTAGGATCCTCTTGCTTTTGAGTTCTAGATCTACAAAACCTTGAGATGTGTCCAGAATTTCCATATGTGTGACAAATGATAGGAGGTCTGATGCTCTTGTTCATCATGCTACACTACTTTTATGTGTGTCCATTGTAGTTACATATTTGACATGTAGTGTTCTGCAAATTTTGTTGAGGTTGATTTCTCTGATTGTTTTGATTCATTCTTCTTTGATTCTGCTGTGAATGATTTCTTTGATTTGTTCTACAATGTATAGCCATGTGACCAAATTTATTATAGGAGAAATAGTAACCATTGAAAGGTCTTACCTCTTTGCAATCTCTTGCCAAATGACCATGTTTCTTACATGCATAACAAGTTCTATTAACTTGCTTGATTTCCCCTTTAGGTGGATCTATTTTAATCTCTATGACATTTTTAACTTTATTTTCTCCTAAAGATGCTTCATGTGCTTTCTTTCTTTCTTGTAATGAAGTGATTTCAATTTGTGCTACACTGTATCCAAGACCAGTAGTGTCACCTTTTTTATTTTGTGCAATAAGCTGAGATTGAAGTAAATCAGAACTTATGTGGAGTTTATTAATCTTATCTTTTGCTTATGTTAATTCAAATTCCAACTTCTTTATGTTTTCTGATTCCAGGCCTTTCATGTTTGCTTTCAAGAGTTCATCATCTAGTTGTTTGCTTTCTTTGATCTTTTCTTCAATAGCAATTTGACTGTTTGTTAGCTGTTCATCTAGATTTTCAATTTTATCTTTCAGAGACATATTCTCTTCATTGATCTTTTTGATCATTTTCCCTAAATCACTTGTAGAACAATCTTTCAAATATTTTCTTAATTTCTTGATAAGAATTTGTGAGCCATCAACTTTCAGTCTAAGTTCTTCATTTTCTTTTTTGGATCTATCAAGAGCTTCAAGAGCTGCTTCAAGATTCTTTTTCAAATGTTTTTCTTCTACTAAGTCCATGATCTCCTCAAGTGGTTAAACTTTCTTTCAGAGGACCAGAGCTCTGATACCAATTGTTAGAAACACTGAGAGGGCGGTGGGGTGAATCAGTGTTTGTCTATATATTAATTTTTTGCAACTTAAACATAAATCAAACATTCATTTAATGAAGCTTAACATAATAAATCATAACACATGATATGATTATGGGGAAACCTTGATCAGAGGAAAACCCCGGTGGGAATTAGTACCCATAAATATTGCACTAGTATAATGAACCTATTAAAGTTCCTTTGCCCTGTTAGGAGCAGTCTTTATAATGCAAGTACAATGACCTAGTTAAATGTCTGACCCTGTTAGGAGTCTTTTACAAAACCCTGTTAAAGGTATATGGCTCACTACCTAGGCTCACTGTCCAATAAGATGAAGGCTACAACCTTCTGATATTTGATATACACTATATCAAAAGTGAACTGTTGTGATGACACTGTTGTCTAATCAGTTCCGTGTATACATGAATTCTCTTACTCTCTTAAAGAGCTTTATCATATACTAACTTCATCATACTACTCTTCTATATCTTCCTCTTACATAATAATTTGACACTTGTAACATAACTTTACATTACATACTTATGTGTTCATATCCGAATAGGCATGACCCAAAACAAGACTCTAGTCGGCCCTAAAACATAATACACAATGCTTCCGAACAAGTCAGCTCAAGCGTGTTTACAAAAATACTAATTACATCATTACATAACAAAATAACTCACGCTGATCAAAACACTAGTCGGCTTTCATGTTGTCTTCTTGACTACTGGCGTACTGATCTGTCTGTAACTTCTCTATACTATCATTTCATACAATGCATGTCTGGAAGTAGTACGTACACATGTCATAGAACATATATCTGAACATGCATACTCTGATTCAATCTCTCACACATGCGCTGATGTGCTGATTGTTGTATATCTTTGTCTACCCTGTTCCCATACTTAGTCATTTTATCTTCTAAGATATCTTAGATAGAAACTTAATATGACTTTGTTTCCATGATGACAATAAAAAAATAGTCATATGTCCTCTAGGAATCAACTTTCCAACATATACAACTAAATATGAAGGTAATACTACCTCACTTCACAGGGTGTCATAGGATTTTTTGATGAAAACAACCACTTAGGTTTTATAACCTAATTGGCTGATAATGAAGGATCTACACCAAATTCTAGTGTGATTTGACCCGATGAATCAATCTCTTCTTTCTTTACCCATGTCTTCTCCATTTTATTTTGGATTTCATCAATTAGCATAGGATTCTTTCCTTTGTCACCAGACTCATTATTCTCTTTTCTTGTATTGTTAGATTGACAATATCGAGAAATATGTCCTTCTTTATTTTAGTTAAATCATGTTTTACTTCTTCTTTCATTATGATTAATTCTTACATTGTTTATTCCAATGGATCCATTCATTGTACAATTTCTATCTATCTAACCAGAATTATTGCATGTGTAACATACAAAATTTGAATTAGCATACCTCTAACTTACTGAGTTACTTTTCAATCTGCAATTCCTTGCAATATGTCTAAATTTATTTCATTTGTAGCATGTATGGATGCCTCCACTTGTATTAGATCTGGATTTTGATATGCATTCTTTATATCTATCTCCATATTGACAACATGTGAAACAATATGCAGAAAAATGTGTTGAACTGCTTGGGCATTCCTTTCCCCTATCTCCAAGCTTATTGCATGTAAAACATCTTCCATTGAATCTATGTATAACAGCTTCTAATCTTCCTTTTCTTTAGAGTATTAGAACATCATCCTTGTTTATACCCTAAGCCATGCTTATCTCTGTTAGCTATTTTTCTTGCACCACAACCCTAAAATGACAGTATACTTATATACTTGAATGAAAAATCCTTTTTATGCAAGTGAAAGGCTAATTGATGAGGTACTTGATAACACTGGGGATACCTATTATCACCTACTTCTTTTTTTGAGCTCCACAGACTCAGGGAGGTATTACCTATAACAGATTATTGATTCTTCAATCAATATATTTAGTGGACTAGTTCATTCACTGGTTTGTTACTTCTGACCTCACTGTAACAACTTATTAAATACCTTGGAGATTGCAATGATTATTTTAAAATAGAGTACTATAAGTCAGGCTATGGTCTTGATAACATAAACCAATGAGATAAGGATTTTCATCCTTCTTCCTTATGATTTTAGGAGGGGAAACCTAATAATCCTCTCTTCAAGGAATCAGCAAACTGAACTGTACCCTAAGAATACAATCACTTGAATGGAATTTTTTTTTTTTAGTGTATATGATTAAGTAATTTGAAAATATTGGATTGTAAATCAATTACTTAGCAAACACAAAATCAGTGCCTAATCCTGGGGCTATGAGTCAATATCTTGTATAAATCCACAGTAAGGTGATCAATAAAACATTTACAACAAAGATTGAATACCTTATAAACTATCCTCTCCCTACAAATTTATCATCCAATCCTCAAACTAGTGCTATGTTCCTTGGGGTTACTTGTAATAATTTAATCCTTCCTTGAAGGAACTTACAAGTAACTACACAATCACCTTATGATCAGTGTGCTTAAATGCCTTACAGATAAACACACAAGAAAAATAACATAAATGTAAAGAGATAATTCAAATGTAGAAAAGAGATTGAAAAATATTTATATTGATGTCTTAAAGCTTCAAATACATATAGATAGACAAAAAAGTACAAAGGTTCAGACACAATTTTAGTCTTCCTTGTAATTATATTAAAACTTCCAACTCTCGCCTCTTACAAAAAGGTTACAATTACATACTTATAGTCTCAAATCATCTTGGAATCCTTAAGATTAGGATGCAACAATATTTGGATGATTTGGAGACCTAACCCTAAAAAAATAGAAAAAGACAAAAGACAAGAAACTCCGAGCGGTGGGAGGACAAAACTAAAGAATAAGATTTGATTTGCACTTTGTCCTTTTGTGGATGTTAGCACCCTTGTCTGTATGTATTCAAGATAGTATCTGATAGTTGTAATAAGATTTAGTGACTGCCAATACAGGCTAACCTACACTAATATAGTCAAGATTACTAACCTTCATGTGCTCATAGATAATATGCCATGTTTCCCTTTTACTTGTCATCCATGACATCAAAGTGATCTGTGACATGATTATTTTTCTTGAGCTTTGTCATGATATCCCATGTAGTCACATCTTCCTCCTTAGGCCACTCAAAATTCTAAATACTTTCTTGTTGATCTTTCTACCTTTCCCACCTAGCATTTGTTATGATTTTAATATCTATAATGAAATTATTACAGTCTACTTTTGCCTTTATTGCCTCATCTAGAAGTTTTTTGTACCTCTCCATATCTAATTCTCCCTAATCAGATACATAAATTTCCTTATTGGAAATCACACTATCAAATTTTGATCCCCATAGCCCTAATGGCTTGATTTGGTCATCATCGGTTCTAATAGGGGGTACAAACCTATTATAACTTACTCCAAACATCTTCAACTTTGCATCAATTTGATTGGATTTTCCTTTGAAGAAAGACAAGGTAGCCCCAATCTACTCTATCTTTGTACCAACCATGGTTACTATTTCAAGCATATCTGATCTTAATGGTTGTACAGATGCCAACCTCTCTAAAAGTGATGTTTTTCAAGACCAAGTTGCATAATAAGGATTCAAAATTGTCAAAAAATTAGCCACTTTTGCTTGTAGGCCTGGCAACCTACCATAAGCCCCATACACCACATCAATCTTATCCTTGATGGTGTCAATTCTATGCTGCAAAATTGAAGTCAATTCTTCCAAAACAACATTATTATGCTCTGTGACTCCCATCTCTGTTCCAGCAGGTATCTCCCCTGTATCTTCTGTTTCGATTTCAACATCCATCACTTCTTTTGGCTCAACAGGGGCAGGTTCTGTTATTTCCATTAACTATTTGGTTAATTAATCTATGAGTTTCTCTTGTTCTTTGATTTTGACCAATGCTAGCTCCCTATCCTTAACAATATCACTAGTGTCACTAATGAGTTTTTGCAATTTCTCTGATAGTTGGGCTATCTTTGCCTCATTGAGCTGAGAAAAGTGATTTAATAATTGGGATATCTCCAAATCCCCTATATTTTGGAGTGTCCATATGATCTTATTACCTTCCATATTTTCTTGAATATTCAGAAGGGCTGGCTTTTGATCCTTAGGAGCTAAGATCCACATTGCAAGTGCCTGAGATTTGGGGTTATATCCAAACACTCTAATCAAATCTCCAACCTGAGTCTCTAATGACAATTTAACATCAGGTTGTCTTCTTATTTGGTCTATTATAAATGTTGAGGACAAATCCCATCCTTCCACAAATAATATCCCACTGGACTTGAATAGTTTTCTTTCCTATTCAGGTGTAATTTCCTCAGATTCACGATCATAATCTTGCAATGTTTGGAAGGATTCTTGAGTAAATGGATCACCACCTGCCAATTACAACTATTTTCCAATTTGTTGCTGCCTATTCCATATGAGGAAATCCTTGAATTCTCTTGTCTTTATGAAGTTTTCATCCTTGAGGAATTCCTCTTGATGCATCAACCTCTCATCTGTACATGACCTAAGAGGTAATTCTTCCTCTTCTTCTATATCCTTTTGTAGTTTTTTCCTTGCCCTAATATATTTTCTCAATAGATGATCATAGGGCCTATTTCTAATTATCAGAGCTCCAACTCTGTCAGTCTTCCTTTTCCTAGAAGGTTCCTCTGTTTCTATTTTTTGTCTCTTTGGTGGGGGCTCATTTGTTACTTCCTTCTCTAGGACCTCTATTATGTCAATGATATCTTCCCCTCAACTTCCTGCTCTAATGCAACTGCTTGATAGTCTAGATAGGCAGTAGGTGAAGGATAGCCTTGATAACTCTCATCATCATATTCTAACTCAGAGTGCTCCCTATGGTCTTTCACCGGGACCACTGGTGCTTCTTCTAACTGATTGCAGAGAAGAGTATGGGATTCAATCATTGCATATAGCCTTTTTAGATAAGGCATATCAAGGTAGAAACCTCCAAACTTCATTCCCTTTCTTTTCACCTTCCTCTCCAAGTTCATAAGTTCATTGAACTTAATTTCTCTTTTATCCACCTCCTCAACTTCTAAGATATTTCTTATTAAATCTTTCTCCATACACTCCTCATGTTCTTTTGTGTATGGGATGGTTGGTGTCAAGAATTTCTTTGCACTAAGGATGAAACCTAATGTATCAACATATATGTGCAGGGCAACATTCATCCTTTAATGATTCATCCAGGCATTGACTAGGTCCAAAGCTCCTTTTCCAATAATGAAATTGTAAATCATGAATTTCCTAGGGGTAAATATACCCTTCCTGTGTGATGCTAAGTGCTCTTTGTCTATCAAAATGAGCTGTCTGATGAACTCCATTGTAGCTATCATTGGTGGTACATTGTATGGAAAGATGTGTGGAGGGTGGGAGAAACCACAGACACTCATTATTGTGAAATTCTTATCATAATATAAATCCCCCCAGTTATGTTCTCCTAGCCATTTATCAAGATATTGGCAAGGCCTTAATAATTGTATTACCTTAATAGGAAATCTACATTTATCAACACCTAGGCACTTAAGAAGTGGATAGATTATCCAATTTTCAAAAGCACAAAACTCCTGCTCCCCAGTTGTATAACTCCATACTCTGAGCAAAAATTGAATAGGGTTAGGCTGGTTATGGTGAAATCTTTGTGGTTGTAGAAATTGACAATTCATAACTGGGAAATTGTAGTATAGGATCAAATGCATGAGGATTGAATAATGCATAAATCTTTTGTGATCCTTCTTACTCTGTATATCTACAAACCCTTGATGCATCTGGTCTATGATATATTGAATGTAATCATGATTAGAAGTGGTAAGGAGGCTTTGCATATCTAGTACCATCATCAAAATATCTGAGGTGATCCTCTCTGCGCCAACATCCTTTCCAAGCACTCTACATAGTGCATATGATATGTATTTGATATATAAATTAAGATCTTTGTAGAAATATGGGGTGCTCCTAGCATGGGGGCTATATTGGTTTTCATTTTCTTAGGGACATGATGGTCCCTGGTCAACTTAGCAACAAAGCCAGATTCTCTAGTGTATCTATTCTCTAGGCTCTTTAGACTTATTTCAGTAGCCATGGGGTAGTATACATTGAAGGCTTTCATGAAAGTATTCCGGTCCAAAGTGAGTAAGGGCTTTCCATCATCCCTCTTAATGGTTTTGGTCAGGGGATCATATCAACTGGCCAATTCTAATATGAAATTGACATCAACAAAGATGTCAAGAACTATCAACATGGCTAATCCACATGTCCAAGGGTTTCATATAGGCATGGGTTCATCAATATTATTAAATAAGTAATTAAAAAGTGAACATCCTGATGAACCTGGTGTTTTTTCATCTCTAATGTAAGCCATATCATCAATTAAGACCTCAGCGCTAACCTTTCAATTTTGACTAGAGCCTGGAAGCAAAGTGAGAAACTCATTTGAGTAGTTCCTCTTTCCCTTTGACTCATCGCCGACATCCTCACTTATCCCACTAGTGGAAGCCATACTCTGTGCTTGACTCATCTTCTTCTTCTACTCTGTTCTCAACCCTTATCACTGATATTGAAACAAAACTACTAAAAACCCTCACCACCAACTGTGAATTTCTCTAAAATCTACAATTCTAATCACTGAATATACTACAAATTACAATCTCTATCGAAATCTGAATTGAGAAAACACCTTTCTAAATCACTTACTACTGGAAATTTCAACATTTTTCAGAAGACACTAAGATCTCTAAGAAACTCTTTGCTCTGAGAAATTAGAAGTTGGTAGAATGAAATGATAACAAACATGTATACTTATAAATAATAATTCCATGCAGATGTCTCTTCAAGCTGGTAAACTTACAATTCAGTCATTTTCATCATTAGTTTCACACACTATGACATCAATTTCTGGTTCTAGCTGTGGCATTCAAACTATCAGGTAATCAATTTTTGATGAGTGTTTTTGTATATAAAACCTTATAAAATTCAAAATGAGATCAAAATCAAATCTGATTGGCTGCATTTAACTCATATTACAGCTACTTTCCCATCTATCAAAATCTTTGTACTCTGATTGGTCAGTAATTTTCTATGATGGCGCCACTGAAAAGTCTTTCTTTAACTCTAGTTAACTTCTAGCCACTCAGCGACTGAGTGATCTCCTTGTCGCTTGATGTTTTTTCCAATTGCAGTTTCTTCAAGAGACTTAGTGACTACTGCTAGATTAAATCTCTGATCAACGGTTGTCATGATGTCGCTTAATCTTCTAACTTAACCCTTCATCTTATGGAGACATCGCGACAAAGCACTTTCTTAACTGTTCTTTACCTTAGGTCACATCTGGTGACTCAGCGACTGTGGAATCTCTATGTCACCAAATAATTCCCTTAACTCATATCTCATCAGGAGACCTCACAACTAAACACTTTAATCTCTTAATCATGTGATTATTTTATCTTTATAATCTGCATCTGGAGACAACGCGATTACCGTCAATCTCTCTTTCCTCTATATTTGATGGTTGTTGCTAAGTCTTGTAATCCTCATTAAAAAACCTAATTTTTCATGAGACTTAGAAACAAATGGACGTGTGTCTTACCATTTTGTCTAGTCTCCTGATTGCTAGATGCCTTTTGACTTTTCAATCTTATCAAGTGACCACGTGATCACCATTAGATTACATATGAAATCAACAGTTATCACTGAATCTCTTAATCTTTAACTTAACTCATCTTTCATCGCATGACTATGCAACAATACTTAAATTTTATCTCACATTTGATCCTTAGTTTATCCATAGACTTAGCAACCATTGAATCTCCATGTCGCTTGATAATTTATAAACCACAGTTACAACCAGGAGACTTCCCAGCTGCCATTCGATTAAATCTCTGATCAATGGTTGTCACGTAATCTCCAGTTCTTTTATTTAACTCACATTTGATCACGAGACTTGGCAACAACAATGAAACTTTAACTCAGGAACTTAACTCATAACCATGGGTTTCATCAAGAGATTGTTACCCAAAATTTTACATGCGGGATAATAATAGTAAAGTAAAATTTACATAAAGATACATTCCTTTAATATTACTGTTCAACCAATACAGATGAATACATTGCTATTACATTCATATTATCAAATTATATTTGTACTCTAATTTTTGATCAAATTCACACTTTCATATTCATAAACAATCATTACATTGTGCATTCATACTGAATGTATTAGACAAGTGTTCCTTCAAGGTCACATCTTGCATACTGAAACTTA
>MU223136.1:2520095-2571086 GCA_018584345.1 Thuja plicata | reverse complement strand
AAGAAAGAGAGAAGCATGATGAAGTCTAGGGGTCTATATATTGCCTTTAAGAGGTCTTCTAGTCTCTGGAGTTGTACATCTGCATCATCTAAAGCCTTCATGTCTTGGTTGTCTTGGTCATGTCTCTAATTGTCCTGCATCCTAGGTCTCCTATTGTTCCTATTTCTTGTAGCATTATGGGGGAAAAGATGTTAGATCCAATTAGATCTAAGCAATACATAAATTCCTAAAAAACACCATGCATTAGTCAAACTCCCTGAACTGCATATTTACTGATGATATCAATGTGATAGAAAGATATGCATTTGCATTGACAAAATAATAATATTAGAAAGACATATCTTTATGAAAACCTTTGATGTAATTGAAAGATGCAATGAGTGTCATGAGCCCGTGCTTGAACTTCACAAATATGCATTATTAAAGAATGAAAGAATGATAGATGTTCAATGAACAAGGAAGAAAGAAATGTTCAAATGCAGACTTCAAACACTATGGATACTGATTTGTAAAAAGATGGGCAGGATTTAGTGCAGTCAAAAGATCACATTATGCATATGAAGATGTAGTTTTAAATAGTGCATATTTAAAGGAAAATCAAATGACAATGTTGTATAGGGACATAGAAATATGTATTAGTGTGATCTAATGTCAGATGCAGAGCACATGAAAAGAATAAATGGGATAATCAATGTTGTTGTTTTAAGTTGCAAAACAGAGAAGAGATGATCATATGCAAAAGGAGGGTAAAACAACTGTATTAGCTATATATAAAATGTGCATGTACATTTATGATAACAATGCAGGGCAGTCAATGATGATAAGAATTAGACATACAGATTAGGGTTTTCTTTCTCATGTATATTTCAAAAGGAAAATAGTACATTTTTTACATCAAGGACAGTAGCATATTCAACATATTTATGTTTACATTCTAAAGAGATGCTCAGTATTATCAGCAAAACTATGAACTAAAAGTGTTTTTTAACATAATGTTACAGTAAGTGCTTCTTATGTGTGATTGTTGCAGACAGGGGAGATTTAGCTTAAATAGAGAAGCATCTTTATGCTTATTATAACAATGTGTTTAAAATAGACACATGAAGGAGTAATATCATTTGCAGATTAAAATGAGTGTTCTATCACTTGCATTTTTGAAATGGAAAACAAAAATCATATATGTAACCCAACTATGCATATAAAAGGAAAAGGAAGTATGCATATTCATAGTTCAGGGCATGAATTTCATGAATGGTAGTCTTATTTTAGAAAAACCCGAGTTCTTATTACTATCAAGATGGAGTAGACAACATATCAGCATCTCAATATATGTATAAAAATTTTCAGACATGGGTGGTTCCAACATTCAGCAGAGCCAACAAAAGAAGTTCATCTAAAGACTATAGACAGAAAGATGAGTGTTTTGAAACATTTAAGAAGCAGTCATGGAACCCGTATCAATTCAGACAAGAATTTTCAAGTGCTAAGCCATGTGGGTGTTTAACTTTTACCATTCGATCAGCAGACGGTGTAAAAGCCAAAAGAGGTGAGTAAGAAGACAGTAATGTCAGCTTAGATATAAGCTTTAGACAAGGATGGAGTCAAAATCTAAACAGAGAGAAAAGAAGAAAAAGTAGCTTATCTTCAAGATTGTAGTATGCAACTACAGTGGAGAGCCCGAGTTCTAATTGCTGAAGCCTGAGTTTTTTGCAAAGATACATGCAAGGCGCCATTATTCATGGCTGTAAACTTCAGAAATATCCACATCAACTAAAGAATTGGCTACAACATAGCCATGTAATACAAATAGAAGCTGAGTGCCAAGTACAATGAAGGATATAGCTCAATCAAAAGTCACAGTGCGGCTACCAGTTATAGCCAAGTGCAATGCAAGAAGAAAACAAGAAATTCAAAGTTCCAGCCTAAAAAATGACTTGCTGGTTAAAATCTCATATGCCACACAATCCCAAGTTAAGATTTTTTCTAAAGAATTTTTTTTTAAACATAAGTGATAGTGAGGAAACCCGACATCAAGCAAAGAGGGGTAGTGAGCAGCAATTTCAAAGAAAACTACAGAATGAGTAAAAGAGGAAAGTGTCTTATCTTCAAGTGAAGCATACAGCCGTAGGTAGATGCATCGACAATGCCATATCTCATGGCATGAAACCCAGAACATAATGAGTCAACTCCAGTTCACAAGCTGCGATGGAAAGCCAAGTTTGAAATATTCCATGTCCAATTAACAGTAGAAGAGCCCGAGTTTCATGGAAGAGCCCGAGTTCTTATAAAGATCAACATGCAACGCCATTTTTAATAGCAATAAACTCAAGGAAAAATACATAGAGCCTGAGCTCTTCGAACAAACAACTCTAGATTACATGGTGAGCTCCAAATCAAACAAAGAGAGCACAAAGAGAAGCAGTATGGCGGCGCCAAACAGGAAGAACCCTAAGTTTTTTCCAAAATGAAGAGCAAATGAGATAAAATGAAAAGCCTTTGTAAGTTTTAATAAAAGTTTGAAGTCCACAAATGCGAAAGTGAATACCATGTCAAACTTTAGTACATGACACCTCATCACATACCTTTGTAAAAATGGGGATATTTTAAAAATAGGTAATGTTGACCATGTTATGGTGTCAGCCATGCTTTGGAGATTAGGGTTTTTATGAAGATGTAATGGTGATTTGTGTTGTAGGTTGGATTTTTACATCTTAGGTTATCATAGAATATAATTTAGATAGTTTAAATATATTCTTTGATATATTTTAAATATTTTAATATATTCTTTTATACAAAGTTGGTAATTATGTAAAAAGGATGTAAATCTTTTAAAATGCCAACATAGGTTATCCCATTTTCAAAATGAGCCTTCAGGGGCTTCATTTAGGGCACTAATCATGCCTCAATTCTAGGGATATGCTATTTTGAAGGAGCTAGTTGTTAGGCTGGATTTTAGGCATCATTTTTGCCTTTGATTTGGGGATGATCTATCTGTTTGAGAGGGTCCTTTTGGAGGGAGATCTCATTTTCAAGATTAGCCTAAGGGGCTATATAGCTGAGCTTGTACTTCATAGTTAGTGTGGAGATTTGGTAAAAAAGAGGTTTTAGTGAGCTATTTTGTTCCTGTACCACTTTTTCATGCATTTTGTATCCATTTTTGTTGCAGATTTTGGAGAGAGGGCATTTTAGTGAACATAACATTCCTAGGTGCTTTGAAGGCCATTTTTGTAATCATCTTGTCAGATTTTTGAAGAAATGAACCAGATTCTTTGACTCCCATTTTGTGTACTTATTTTTCAATATCGAATCCTGTTTCATCTTTTCTAGCAAGTGTTAAATTGGTTATTGTCTGAAGGAAGTGAATGAAATTCGATTCCTTCTCAAGAAAATTAGCTACCCCTAGGCCTTGCATGAGAAATGTATGTTTTTAATTCTCCAAGTTGTTTCTGGTAGAACCCTAATAGCATGAGTTTGTTAACCTATATGTTGAACAGAGAATCAAATTGTTAAAATATTCATTTGTGAGTCAGGATTGAAATTCATCTTTTTGAGAAGTCTGAATTATTCATTAGTGTATCACCCCATTTTCCCTTTCAGTTTTAATCCTTTTTCCCTTTTCCCCATCAAGTTTTTGAATCAAGAGGTGATATCCCGAATCAAATAGGAACCGGCCTAGAATTCGAAGACTCTTCCTCATCCATAGTTCACCCACAGCTAAAGGAAGTTTCCATTGTGAGGATGGAATTGTTGTTAGCCTTAATGCCTAATTTAGGGTGACAATTCTAAGCTTGAACAGAGATAACACGACTGAGAAATCTCGAAGTCACCAAATAAAATAACTAACTATGATGTGATCAGGAGACAATGCGACTATTGTTAGATCTTATTATAAAATCAACAGTCCATGCTAAGTCTCATAACCATTTAAGCATATTATATTTTATTAAGAGACTTCATGACTAAGAAATAAGCTTATGCACATAAAATTAGACTTAAGTTATGAAAAAGGTAACGTAGAAATAGAACCAGCTTGGGAATTTTAGGGCTTTTCTACAATTTCAAACAAAAATTACTCAAGGGCTTAGGATTTTTATATTTTCAACTAGGTTTTGAGAAAAAACCACACTTTTAGAGGCAAACAAGTAATTTGGCACATGATTTTTTGACCCTCTAAGGATTGGAAAGATAGGCATCTGCAAAATTTTATACGGCAAACTCCAAAATAGGAAATACAACCAACCGTGGCTCTATCTGAGGATGGCTAAACACCAGTTTATGGAAAAGAATCTTAGAATATCTGGTTGCGGACCTCTTATTTGACATATAATAAACTCTACTTAAGGGAAACACACAACTGAAATAAACTATATACAATATAATACATACTTACTTGTGCATAAAACTTTGTTTTTCAATTGAAGAAGGGTTTCAAAAATTTCCCATGCACTGGGAACTCAAAATCCTCTCCATTTGTGTTCTTCATCAAATAGGAATCCTTTCCAAAGTTTTGTTAAATAATAAATGGCGCAAGCCATAAAGACTCAAATTTTCTATGATTTCCTTTATCTTCTGCTCTCACATTCCAATGAAGAACTAGGTCATCTGGTTGGAATTTTCTATCAGTAGCACTTCTGTCAAATAGATATTTCATCTTCTGTTGTAATTTCATATTTTTCTTCTAGCTATCTCTTCTTGTTTCATCCAACTCTGCCAATTGAATCATTCTATCATGCATGTTGTCAGAAACATCTAACTGCTCTTCTTGCATGAACTGATGTACAGGTAACCGATTATTTATAGGAATTTTTTACTGTAGACCATATACCAATTCAAATGGTGACTTACCAATGGCCTTCTTAACTATTATTCTATCAGCCCAAAGTGCTAACCTTAGTTTAGTATGCCATGCTCTCTTGTTCTTTTCAAGAGTCTTTTTCAAAATCTTCAAACTACTTTTGTTACTAGATTCAGCTTGTCCATTTTCTTGTGGGTGGTATGGGGATGAATATGAGATTATGATCCCATAATTCTCACAAAAATATTTTATCTCATATGATCTAAAGCACATGGCATTATCCATTACTAACTTTGAAGGTACACCAAATCTAGTTAGAGTATTCTCCATTAGAAATTTAGTGAATACCTTACTTGTTGCCTTTTTTGTAGGAATAGCTTCAATCCACTTTGTAAAATAATCATTGGCTACCAGTATCCAAATGTTTCCTCCACTAGATTTTTCTGAAAATTCACCAATAAAATCAACACCCCACATAGAAAAAGGGGCTTCAGCACTTACTGGGTATAATAATAGGGCTCCTAAAAATTTGAGCTTATTTGAGAACCTCTGACATGGCTCACATTTTTTGACATATGCATATGTATCTTTAAATAGACAAGGATAATAGTATCCATTCCTTAAAATATTGTGGGGAGTGGTCTTGGCAGAAAAATGACATCCACACTCCTCTACATGCATTTCACTTAAAACTTTCTCAGATTGGCTTTGATCTAAACATAGCAACAATACACGCTTTTTGTCTTTCCAATGCAATTCTCCTTTGACTAAGGTGTAATTTTGGGCCTGCAATGTGAGACTTCTCTTTTGATTATCAGTCATAGCATCAGGACACTTGGCATTCTTTAAAAATTACACAATATCAGCATAAAATGGTTGTCTTTCTATACTTGTAACCATCTGATCATGTGTCTCTATATCATTCACTTGCACTAAATCCAAGTTATCCTTTGTTATGATTTTTTCCAAACCCTGACCTCTTATCAACTTTGTAATGTGGATTTCAAGATTAAATTCTTGAATTTTATTTATCCACTTACATCTCTTACCAATCACTTCTGACTGAGTAAGAATATCCTTTACTGCTAAGTGAGGGACATATGCTTGCACCTTAGCATAGACCAAATATGGTCTAAAATATTTTACTGCTTTCACTAAATCATATGTCTGCTTCTCCATCATCTCATAGTTTAGCTATGCAGCCTAGAGAGATTTACTATAAAAAGCTATTGGATGCTCAAATCCTTGTTCATCTTTTTGTAGTAAAACAACAACAATTGTGTGATAAGATGCAAATGAAAATAGAGAAAAGGGATTACTATAATCAGGTGATTTCCAAATAGGAGCCTCTTTCATTGCCTTCTTTATTCTCTCAAATGCTATTTGAGCTTCTTCATTCTAGTTACATTTTGCATCTTTTTTCAGCAACTTTATGATAGGTTTGACAATTTCTGCAAAGATTTCTATAAATCTTCTAACAAAATTAATCTTTCGTAAGAAAGATTAAACTCCCTTTAAGTTTTTTGGAGCAATGACCTTCTGGATTGCTTCTATTCTTTCAGGGTCTATTCTTACTCCATCTTTAAACACTATGTGTCCCAGCAACTTTCCCTCCTGTACTGCAAAGTGACATTTCTTAGGATTTAATGAAACACCATATTCTAAAGCTTTATTGAAAATTTTACGCAGGTGTTCATAATGATCTTCAGCTTTCTTAGAGTATGTATTTATTTCATCTTGATAAATGACCATGAACAAGTCAATAAATTCCTTAAAAGCAACATCTATGGCCCTCTGAAAAGTTGCTTCTGCATTTATCAATCCAAATGGCATTTTGATATAAACATAAGTTCCCCAAGGAGTGGTAAATGTAGTCTTATACTACTCTGATTCCTTCACTAAAACTTGGTTGTAGCCTAAAAAACCATCCATCATTGATAGAAGCTCACAACAAATCACTTTATGTAACATTACCTCCATGTTAGGTAATGAATATTTATCTTTTAGTGAGGCAATATTCAAATTTTTGAAATCCACACATAATCTGATGTCACCATTATTTTTTCTTACTGGTACCAAATTTGAAACCCATGTTGAGTGTCTGATAGGCTGGATAATCCCAGCATCTTTTAACTTCATCAATTCTTGTTGCATCTTAGGAGCTAGCAAAGGATTAATAGGCCTCTATTTTTGCCTAAATGGTTTCACCTCTGATTTTAGTGGGATCTCATGTTGGAAAAGGTCTTCCCTATAAGCCTTAAGATCCTCATATGACCATGCAAAAACATGCTTATACTTTCTCAATAATTTAATCAAATTTTTCCTTATATAGGAATCTAAACCTTTTCCAATGTAAACAACTTCAGGTCTGGTTTCTGATCCTAAGTTAATTTCCTCCAAGTCCTCAATCTTAGCATTGCTTATGTTTATTGAATGATCATTTTGACTACTAAACAATGCTTCAAGTTCAACCAGACCCTTAGGAATCGGATTGGAACTTAATTGGACAACCTCATTTCCTAAGACATAATATTTACCATTATTGTTCTCAAGTAAGTTATTGCAATTTATGTACTAATTCTCATAATGGTCCAGACACTGAATGAATCTCAAAATATCTTGGTCATCCTGAAAAACATTCCAGTTGTATATATTATCTGGAACAACTGGTCTTGTCTTAACTTCAAGTATTGATACCCCATGTAAGGTCTGATCATCAGTTTTCAAAGCAACATTTGCTAAGAAATCTGCCATTATATTTTTTGACCTTTCTATCCAATTTATATCAAAATCATCTAACATTTTAATATGATCCCAAATAGAATATTTATACATCTTTAATCTATTGATTTCCACTGCATATTTGGATCTTATTTTGGATACAACTAATTCATAATTGCCATAAACTTTTAAACATTTTATTCCATGTTTAATGGCAATTTCTAGCCCTAAAGATAAAGCCTCATACTCTGTTGTATTATTTGTACATTAAAAGGATAGAAAAAAAGAATATTTGAAATTTTTACCTGATAGAGATACTAGTAATACACCAGCTCCTGATCCTGCTTTTGAGAAAGCTCCATCAAAATACATTTTCCATAAACCATCACCTTGTTTAGTCAATTCTTTAACCTAAGGATCTATATTTTTACATTGATGATGATGATCACTCTTCTGTACTCTAAATTTCTCCATATCCACAGCAATATAATAGTTAATGTTAGTGTCTTCATACCATTCAATCATGTGAGGAGTCCTACCTTCTCTTGATACTTTAACATGATTTCCAACAATGTTAAAAGTAGCATATGATAAATCACTTTGTATGCTACCTCCCATTGAAGCACTCCACTTTCTAGATAGTAACATCCCATAATGTGGTGGTATATCAACAAAAAGAACATTCATAGTTAAAATCACATCAAGACACACTACTAATTTGTAAGGCATGGCTTCAATAGTACCAATAACAGGGACTTCTCTAGAACCCATTGCTTGACATCTCCCATGAGGAGTATCCACCTATAATCCCATAGACCTCGTAATTTCTACTAGCATGATAGTGTTTGATGCTCCTGAATCAATCATACAATTTTTAAGCATCCTTCCATTAATTACCAGTGTTAGAAAAAATGGATCCACAACCTTCGAAGAAGTAGTTGTGTTTAAGAAAATCGTAGGAATCTCATAAATCATTACTTTAGCTTCCTTCCCTTTGTTATCTGGTCTCTTGGCAACATTTTCTAGACTTTGAACTTTCATTTTAGGCACACTAGTTAATAATGATAGAACCTTTTATTTGTGTTCCTTGATTCTCATCATTTCTAAAAATGGAACTTTTACAGTCATTTGAGACAAATAGTGGCCCATGTCTACTGGAGTATACTTTATATCTGAGGACTTTGGTTTTTCAACAATAATGTTATTTTCCTCAATCTGTATGATCAGAGTTGGTTCTTCTTTCTTAGATTTTTTTTTTTCCATCTTATGAGTAGAAGTACTTGTTTCTTGTACCTTTTCTTTTCCCTCTTGTACAACAATAGGCTCTATGGCTCTAGTTACAATCTTGACCTTAGGTTTCTTTGCATTTTCCCTGGGGCCATCTTTCTTTTGTACATATTTGGTGTCTATTTGATTTTCTCTTATAAAGATACCAGCTGGTTGACTACTAGTTCCACCAATTGTTCTATTCCTTAAATGATAATTGCTTCTAGCTTTGATCACGAGATCTGTAGTAATTCTTTCTTTTTCTTCATCTGAAGCTTTTCTGACCAATGGAAGGTCCTGATTGTTTTGTGCATAACATCTTATATGGTCATCTATTTCTTCTATTTCACTGTCTGACAAAATTTGTTGATGATGGATCTCTATATTTCCTTGTAAACCATATGAATCATGATTTTCAATTTCATTATCTGAGTCTACATCATGATATGAATAGGCATTTGTCATATTATAATCACATTTTTCACTTTCATCATTCCCTTGTTCTTCATTTTCTTTCAAATCTAAAGAAACAATACAAAAATCAGGATTATATGGGGCTTCACAAGCCTCACACCAGAAATCATCATTGCATAATGTAGAGGGTCTGGATTTCTATTTTCGGGTTTTTCTTTTTTAGGTGGAGCTATAGGCTTCCCATCCTTAAACTGAGTTCCATAAATATGATTTTACATTTTATTCTGAGCATTATAAGTGTTATTATAGGAAGGCCTATTTTTTTGAGGAGCCCTATACTCCTTATATTCTGGTTCCTTTAGGTTACTCCTACTAAACCGTGAAACATCTCTCCTATTGAGCTTACCAAACACCCTTCTGTTCATCTTAATATTTACTGCTATCTTGTAAGCATCAGTGAGGGTTCTAGGGTTTTTATCCCTAAGAACATAACCCATTTCAGAATCAAAAGAATTTAAATAATTTGTTAGACATACCTCTTCATATAACCTTATTTTTTGAAATAATTTATGCATAGCTCTTTGGAATCTGGTATTAAACTCAATGACCTCTTCATTATAGTTCTTTTTTTATTTTATTCAACTCGTTCAGCAAGAACCCTTTATTTGTCTTATCACCATATTGGTCTTTGAATAACTCAATTAATTCATCCATGGAAGCAACAGAGCCATTAGAAAGACTTCTAAACCATTCTCTAGCATCCTCTACTAGAGACTGAACAAAATCTTTATCAACACATCTTCATGAGTGATATTCAAATCATCAACAAAATCAATGAATTTTCTTAAGTGTGTTTCACAAGAGATGACATTATTACCTGCAAATTTTGGGAGCTTTTCTCCCACATCACCTACATCTTTTGGAAATGAATTTGGCTATCCAGGAAGATGTAGTAGCTTTTGTTTTGGAAGATGTTGTGTTCTCGATTCCAGCATAAGAATATTTGGAAGACTGCAAAAAATCTATTTTCTTCTTCATTTCTATTGTTGTAGCTTCCATCTAAGATTTTTCTAGCATCTTTTCCATGGTTTCCTTTTCTATTCTTAGTATTTTAAGATCAATATCCAATTTGGACATTTTCTCTGTTAAGGCCTTCTAAACTTTAGGCTCTTCAATTTTTATTTCAGTGATCTTTTGTTTACCTTTGTCCTTAACATTTTTTGAGCTAGAAGCTCTATGAGTAATAGGTATTTCATCATCCTTTTGAGAACTCTCAGTATTCCTTGTAGTTTGATACCTTAAGGATCTTCTTTTAATTCTATCAACATCCTTATGCTCATGTTTTTTCTTTCTAAGTTCTTTTTCCCTCTTCATCTATTGAATAAGGGACAGATGTTTCATGATGAGTCTTTCTTCCTCAACAAACTCATCAGAAGGAACTTCCTTATAATATAAACTCATTGTATCTGTTCCTTCCCTTTCACTACAAGTTTTGGTAACTATATAAGTGTCTAGTCCAATACTTGGGGGTTGGGCTTCTAAGTAATCTGGTGCACTTTCTTCTTGACTAGACCGGTTATTAGCATAACCCATTTTAGAATCAAAAGCATTTAAATAAGTTGCTAGACATACCTCTTCATATAACCTTATTTTTTGAAATAATTTATGCATAGCTCTTTGGAATCTGGTATTGAACTCGATGACCTCTTCATTATAGTTCTTTTTAATGTTATTCAACTCGTTCAACAAGAACCCTTTATTTGTCTTATCACCATATTAGTCTTTCAATAACTCAATTAATTCATCCATGGAAGCAACAAAGCCATTAGAAAGACTTCTAAACCATTCTCTAGCATCCTCTACTAGAGACTGAACAAAAATCTTCATCAATACATCTTCATGAGTGATATTCAAAACATCAACAAAATCAATGAATTTTCTCAAGTGTATTTCACAAGAGATGACATTATTACCTGCAAATTTTGGGAGATTTTCTCCCACATCACCTACATATTTTGGAAATGAATTTGGGTATCCAAGAATGCCAATGAAATTAAATTTCATATACCTTTGAGAAGGCAATGATTTCCTTTGGAAGTTATCAGTCTTTTTGAAAGTAGTAGCTTTTGTTTTTGAAGATGTTGTGTTCTCAGTTCCAACATAAGAATATTTGGAAGACTGCGAAAAATCTATTTTCTTCTTCATTTCTATTGTTGCAACTTCCATCTGAGCTTTTTCTAGCATCTTTTCCATGTTTTCCTTTTCTATTCTTAGTCTTTCAAGATCAATATCTAATTCGGACATTTTCTCTATTAAGGCCTTCTAAACTTTAGGCTCTTCGATTTTGCTTTAATTGATCTTTTCTTTACCTTTGTCCTTAACATTTTGTGAACTAGAAGCTCTATGAGTAATATGTATTTGATGGTCCTTTTGAGACCTCTCAGTATTCCTTGTAGTTTGATGCCTTAAGGATCTTCTTTTAATTCTATCAACATCTTTATGCTCATGTTTTTTCTTTCTAAGTTCTTTTTCCCTCTTCATCTGTTGAATAAGGGACAGATGTTTCATGATGAGTCTTTCTTCCTCAAAAATCTCATCAGAAGGAACTTCCTTCTAATCTGAACTGATTGTCTATGTTCCTTCCCTTTCACTAGAAGTGTTGGTAACTATATAAGTGTCTAGTCTAATACTTGGGGGTTGGGCTTCTAAGTAATCTGATGCACTTTCTTCTTGACTAGACCGGTTGTTAAGTTTTCTTCTAGTACTATACTCTTCACTTCTCAGAGGAGAATCATTGACACTTGCTTGGTTTTTCCTCTACCTCCAAGACATCCTAGTTTTTGAAGTAGTGGGAATCCCACCATCCAATGCAACTTCTACATTGTTTTTCATTCTAGACCTAGTATTCATATTAAAAATGTATTTAACTTGATCACAAAGATTTCACCTTTTAGAGTCGCCACCCAATTTTGGGAAATACTGAATATTGTTAGAATGACCTAGGTAAATTTTTTCTATAAACTCTTTCAAAACTTAGAGAACCCTTACAGGCTTCTTTTCAAGTTTTACACTAATTCCCCAGTAGAGTCACCAATTTGTTAGCTCTTTTTCTTGCAGCACGACCCTAAAATGATAGTATACTTATATACTTGAATGTAAACTCCATTTTATGCAAGAGAAAGACTAATTGATGAGGTATTTGATAACACTAGTGATATCTATTATCACCTCCTTTTTTTGAGCTCCACAAACTCAGGCAGGTATTACCTATAACAGATTATTGATTCTTCAATCAATATATTTAGTGGACTAGTTCATTCACTAGTTTTTTACTTCTGACCTCATTATAACAACTTATTAAATACCTTGGAGATTGTAATGATTATTTTGAAGCAGAGTACTATAAGCCAGGCTATTTTCTTGATAACATAAACCAATGAGATAAGGATTTTGTTGACGGGGTTTTGCTGACTGGGTCCACCAACAGTCATAAGTTGTCACTGGGTTCTGGAGAAATCGGCCAACTCCGCCTGCAAAGGTTGTCCGGGGGAAATAAATCCTCTAGGCCTTCAAGCACCTGGGTGTCGGGTCACGATGGTGCGGGGCTCGGTTGGGAGAGGTGACTATTTTTGAGGGGATAGCTGGTTACTTCAACTCATCCTTCCAGAGATTTAGAACAGTAAGGGTTTCCCAAAGCATTCTACACTTAGCAAATAAAATGAAAAAGATCCTGCAGGGTTAGGAACATTTATCTAACTACAGTCATGCTGAAATATCTGAAACATCAACAATACTCTGAAGGACTACACTAAATACCGAAGAAATACACAACCATCAGTTAGCATTTTATCAGTAGCAGAAATAAAGAGGTCATTAATCTACTTTAACATATCAGATTGAAGGACATACAGAACATCAAAACATGAAATACCATTAACTCGGAAGTAGGGACGCTAACAACATCATTGCCAAGAATCCTTCCTTCTTCATTAATATTTAGTCCAGCAAGCACTGGTGCGTGATACAATGGTGGCTCTAGGGGAGCATCTAACTAACAAGAACAGAACAATGGAGCATTGAGCTCTGCAACGAAAACCAAAAATCACTTTGCTATTTCTTATGGAAAAAAAAATCATCAATTTCGCCGACCCTTGGAAATGGGTCAATTTGCCTATTTATACAACTCTCTAACCCTAACCCTATTTCACTGTACTCTAATAAAATACAATATCTGGGGGCTGGTACTACATGCGCCACCCTACAAAAGACTTGGAGATAGAATAGGTTTGCCATGTCAGAAGAAGAAGACAAGAATATACATTGGAAGAATCAGCCTCGGGAAGAGGGCCAGAGAAGAGAAAGTAGAAAGTAGGTCCCCCGGGGACCGAGGCTATATGCCTCATAAATGGGAAATGCGGTGCCCTACCTCCAATGTGCCAGGTGTATCCTTGAACGGCGCCTCGAGAAGACTGCCCTGTCAAAAACCAACTGCCAAGCCAATGCCACTTGATGTGGCCAACTACCTTCTAACAGTCTTTATTAACCACCTCTGAAAGTGACCGGTCGGCCTCGGGGACCGAGACACAGATCATCTTTAAAGAATACAAAATTTTGGATCCGGGACTCCGGGACTCCGGGATCCGGGAACTTACATCCCCAAAAGAATAAAGAATACTTAATACTCAAGTTTCCCCGGTTCCAAGAGAACGCTCAAGGCCGCTTATTATCATTGAAGGCCTGAAGGAGGTGGAAAATGCCATCCTCGTCAATCTTTCTTAGGCTGGCCCTTCTATGTCGGGCCACATCAACTAGTTCCCCCAGGTCCAGAACATTATTTCTGAACTCATCTGCCATCCTTGCAGCGTCATGGCCTTTGAGAACCATTTCGGTAAGTTTTGTCATTTGGGCCCCATCTATCCCCTCTGGGGATTGATACCGAGATGCCATCATTTCATCAAAATTCCCCAAAACTGACTCCTCTAGGGTATAAGTATCTGTACTAAGGGGATCAACCCCGGAAGCTTTTATTACAAATGACTTGTATAAATTAGAAGAATACTTCACTGTATTTACCTTTTCCTGTAAGGACTCTACCAGTTGCTTGGTTACCTCCAATGTGAGGTCCAGTCTAGAGTTCTGAGCCCTTACAAAATCAAATGATTCCTCACCCAAAATTCCAGATTCAGAAATTATGTCTTCCCCCAGGGTGAGGAGCTCTTCGAGTTCTACCTTCCACGCCTGGTAATTCTCGGCGTCACTCTCCCATTGATCAATCAGCGCTTCTGCCTGGTGAATAACCTGCCGGGCCATATATAAATCTGGGAGAGTGGACGCTAGGAAACGCTGGGTGTTTCCTATCTGTAGAGTGACCCATTCATCAACTGCCTGGGCCTTCTTTTTCATTACTTGCAGGGAGTCTATGTCGCTCTACGGTAATTCTTCTGCTGTGGAGGTCTCTGGAGGAGCGGTATTGAGGGGTCAGGCTAGCTCTATAAGCAACCCCATAAGGTTTGCATTCTTCTCTTTTTCTGCCTTGAGCCTTTGGGCCTCTTTTTTGTATCGGGCCTCTACTGCCCTTGCTGCCTCCTTTAGCAGGTCTACTTCGCCCTTATTTCCCCTTTTTCCCAAGGATACCTCTGCGATATTTTAATTTGCAAGATCTACGGTCGCTTCATCAGCATCTATGGGAGGCGTTGCTACTACTGCAATTGCTTCTCCACCCGGCCCAGTTCGAAGAGTATGAACTGTCTGGGATTTCTTTATTTTTGGCGGGGCCTGAGCTAAGGCCATCATTTTGGCTAGGGAGAGAGGGATCGTCAGAGCGGATTGAGATTTTCTTTTCCTGTTTTCCACCAGCCATGGAGGTGGCAGAGGTGGCCTTCCTGCCAGATTTTGTTCTTCAGATTCTCTCCCGGTGTCTGGTGGTGGCTGCTCCTTTTCAACATATACTTCCTCTGTTCCTCTCTCTGCCGGAACTTCTTGTGCAGCAATGTTCTTTTCAATTTCCATTTCCTCAGCCTGGTCCCGGATTTCAATTGATGGGTCTGGACCCTAGTCGACTTCCTCAAGAATTTCCTCTTCATGCCACTCTTCTTCTTCTTCTTCATCTGTTGGCAGTAGGGGAGGTATCAGGCCGAGATTTAAAGTTTGGGCCGCTGTGATAACCTGCCCGAAGGTTGCCCATGGGAGTGGCCTTGGGAATGCGGTGGCTAGGGTTACGGTTGATCCCGAAGGTTCAAGTTCGGGTTCCCCAGCGGATGCCATTTTTTCGTCTGGTGGTTGTTGGTCCACTCCCGGATCTTGCACTGCTTGAGCCCCAGAAACAATCTCTGGTTCCGGCCTCTTTTCTTCTGTCTGCTGCTCTTCTTGTTCTGCAGCCTTTTGTTCTAGGTCTTCTGGATCCACAGCCTCTTGCTCTTCCTGTGGGACTTCTGTCCCCACTTGTGTGTCGTCCCCTTGCAGATTTTTGAACTCATCGACTGTAAATAAGTCAAACTCTTCTGGAGGGGGATTGGCTGGGATGTCTTCCTGCTCTTCTTCTTTCTCCGGTTTCGGGGAACTGGAAGAAAGGATTTCTACTTCTTTGGGGAGGGAAGCCCTGGGCGCTGGTTCTATCTTAGGTTGTTTAATGTGCTTTCTCTTCCTCTAGGTGATCAGAGGCGGCCCTGCATCAGCTATTGCTACTGCCTCCGTGGGATCCACCCCCATTTCCTTGACTATTAAGGCTGCCAGCGATGGGGAGGATGGAGGGCGAATTGGTCCAGCCATTAGCGGGGGAGTGGCCAGCCTCGTTATTATTTGCTCCCTCATTTGCTGGGAGGCCGCCACAGATTGCTTGATCTATTCCTGAATGGGGACTTCCTGCGTAGAGGGCGTTGTAGTTATTCCCTTTCCTTTGTCTGTGCCTTGTGAGGAAGTCCCGGCCCCCGGGGTCAACTTTGGTACCGGTGGTGGTGTCACCTTTGGTGTCGGTCGGGGAGTTTGGCGCATACTCTCGGGGCATACCCTCTTAAAATAGGCATGACTTCTCTCGACTACTTCCCGGGTGAAGTCCTCGATTGTGGGCCCCTCTTGGGTGGCCCAATTCATTGCCGGCAGTGGCATTTTGTCAATCCCCTTTTCTTTGTACTGGGGGTCTGTGGTGGGGGCGGTGTCTGAGAAACACATCGGGAACCTCCAGAGCTTTAGTTCCTGCATTAATCTGGCTGTCATTCTGTCGTAGTGCCTGCTCCGGACATCTACATCATCCTGGTAATCTGCCCAGAAGTCCTCCATGTGTATTTGGTGGGGCTCCAAAGCCCGGGGCAGTGCTGTTGCAACTCGGCCATGCGGATCAAAGTTCTTCCGCACCAGATAGAATTCCTACAAGTTATAGCATTTCAATTCATTGTCTACCTCCTTTGCGGCGGCCAGACTGTAGGTGTAGTTCCCACAGGAGATTGGGAATGAGAGGTTTGGGACCTTCCTGTGGGCCAAGAAGGTATGCAACTCCAGCATTTGTCTGCAATATTCCAGCAGCACGATCTTGTCCCCACAATGCTTGGACAACAAGTAGGGTTTCCTGGATAAGCCGGCGACCCTAATGTATGTATGCTTCTTGAATTGGATATATTAGTGCCCATAACTACTAACCCATTTTATCGCCTCAGTGGATAGGTGGTATCTGGCATCCCGGGTGGGCGGGAGCAGATGGTAGTAAATGAAGGAATCGTTTACCTAGCAGTAACTAGGGAAGCTGGCCTCCCATTGAATCTGTGGGAAATGGTCCCATGGTGCCTTTTCTCCCGGGCCAAGCCTGAGAACGCCATTTGTAAGCAGGCCATTGGAGTGGGGCCTCTGTTGGGCCAAAGCCCAGAAAACATAAGAAGTCATGTAGAACTTTTTCTTCTTGTTCAACTACAGGAACTGGGAGTTGACATGATTGGAGATTATTGTCGCCCAGTCGAAAAATTCTCCCTTAGTGGAGATACCCATGAGGAAATAGTACATCCATTTTGCAAATTCCTGGGCGGAGGGCTGCCCAAATACCCGGGCCAATGCTATCATCCCCATCTGGATGCTCTCCTTGAATTCAGAGCGGGGGATATCTATCTTCATTCTCTTTGGGTCCCTCTTCGGGACCTTGAGCCATTTGGTGTTCATGTACACCTGGGTAGCATCCTCCAGTTGATTGAATTGTTTCAAGGCCTCAGTCCTTGTAACCACCGTGGCCCTGTCAAATTATGGGATACCCAGGCCTACTTGAAAAGTGACTGGGTCGAGGGACACCAGTGGAGTGGGGTATCCCGTGGGTTCTGCAGCTGCGAGCATGACGGCCTAGACAGAAGAGTTATAATTGGCAGCCAGTGTTAGAACAAGCTTTGAAGACTGCACGGAGCATGGGAAGCAAGCTGTCCGAAGGATTTCAGAACCTCTCATGTTGACTGTGAGTTTGTCTCCAGCCTGTCGCTGGATGTGCATTATCTTTACTAGGGCCTGCATTTATGCCCAAGTCCCAACACTGGCGTCGGTCATCAATTTCACCCCGGACTCAATCTTTGAGCCCACAATCTCATTATCCTGCACAAACTTCATGGTGAGGGGCAGCTTTGCCAGGGCCTTCTCCATTTTTGAATTTGCTGCTGCCCTGGTCTCGGTTGTAGTTGGTAATTCTGGACTTCTGGGAGGAGATGATGCAGATGCCTCAGACATATTTGTAAGATGAAGTCCAGACCTACGAGACAAAGCGACCGTCAGAACATATTTATCAAAAGGAAACAGTAACTCCGGGGTCTGGGAAAATCTTACCATAGTGATGTTTGCCTTTCCTGAAAAGTTAGTTTTATGCAATGGTATCCGAAAAGCAAAACATAAACTTAGAATGTCCATTGCATCCCCGGGTCCGGGAAATTTTATCACGCTTGACAAAGACATAGGATGAATGGTGGAAAGAGGCCCGAGGCCCGTAGAAATGACCGTTAGCCAAGAAGAATGTGGAGGCAGGTCCACGTGGACGCCATGTGCATTAGCATTGAATGGATGTGATGGCGATGACGGCGGAGCCAACTGTTCGAACACACGAAAAAGGAAAGCCACTTGGCTAGAATTAATTGTGCGCATGGGAAATAAATGAGGCTCTGACAGCCTTGATGGAGGAGAGAGAAAACTGTCTGTTTGAAACAGGCCAAGAGCCAAGTTTTAAATAGGTGGTTTTCTTCCTCGAAGCAAGCTTGAAGGCAAAAAACCAGAAGCAAGGCCGACTCGACCAGTTCATCAAGCCACCTGAAAGGATACACACAGAGCTGAAGGATATATACGTGGAACAGAGGAGATATACAAGGGTTATCTATAGATATGCACATATATACATGAATATACACACGGGACGACTCCCGCAGGAAAACCAGACAAGGCAGAAATGAATATATACAACCATTCACACTATCTACGCAATTTACAGATCTCACATTATTTATAGGTAGACTCTTATTTACATGATTTACATCATCTACAGACAAACAACCACTGCACAGAGGGTGGAAAACCCTCTGGCAGAGCCGACCCACCAACGGGAGACAAAACCAGAAGACAAAAGAATGAACATGACAGAGAAACAAAGAAAAACGAAACAAACAAAACCGAGCAAACCCAAAGACAAATCAGAAAATGGAAGCAAAATAGAGAGGAGAAAAGGTGAAACACCAACCTGAAAATGCAAAAGGCAGAGGAAAGGAGGGATTACCGAAAGAACCCTACAACAGCTTGAGTCGTTAGGCTGCCAAGATCACCACCACGAAGCACTTGCGTATGTCTGAGAGAAACAAAAGGTGTTAATCTTTGATTACCACAAATTCTCTGTAAATGCTCTGTTAATCACTTTGAAAATGCTCTATTTCTCTCTAAGTGCTCGAAGGTTTTAATCGCGGTAGGTGTGAAAATGACAGGTAAGTCTATTTATACCCAAGGTGAAAAGTAATCCTCCTCCCTCCGGAGATTTTGGGTTAGGCGCAACCTCTGGACTCTGGGCCCGAGGATTCCTTGCGATGATATTCTTAAGACTTAAGAACATCATAGCAAAGAATTCCAGAGTTCAAAATCCAGTCTCCGACAAAAGACAACCTCCGGGATCCGGGATCCTGGAAGGGAAAACCAAACCAAGAAAACAACACACGCCGGGGAAGAAAACCCCGGAGAAAGAAAGCAAAAAGGAAAAGAAAGACAAGGCAAAGCCGCAGCAAAAAGCAAAGCGACAGAAAAAAAAAAAAAAAAAGGGGGACCCAACATTTTGCACACAAAATGTACTGACGGGGATGCAGGGCATAACAAATGGTGACTATCTGGGACAAATGCCTTAGCGCATTTTAGAATCATAGAACCTCTGGTTATCACAACTGGAACAAATCCACCTCCCAGAGTGTTTGACAAGCAGAAGGCAGCATATCCGAGAGAACCAGACCACACAGGAGTCAGTCCGTAGCCTTTCATCAGTGGTGTCGTGTGTGCTTTAGAAGGAAATCAAGCTGATGACCTCTGGGAGGAATAGAGAAGCGGTACTAGTTACATCGAACCAGTCATCAATTTGATTGCTTCCCCCCGGAGACCGAAGTTTCATCCCGCTCATCCTCTTATTATTTTATTTATTTCCAGGTGGGGAAGGCGGTACTTCTTTCACCATTGAGCCTAAGCTTAGCCAAATTCAAATGGTGGTACTTCTTTCACCCATCCACCTATATTTAGATATTCGAAGAGAATAAAACTCTGGACCCGGGAAGAATTTCTTTGGATTTTCAGACGTGGATCAACCAACCAGTACAACTGATCTACCCTCGATGTGTTCGATTACTTGTTCCTTATATTATTATTGTTCACTCATTGCCAGACTCTTGGAGACAACACCCAATGGAGATTTCTCAAAAATGTGCCATAACCTGCAAAACAATCCCGAAGACCGGGTTGATTCTATCGTGATAAAGATAGATTCTAAAGTTCACCATGTCGGAGGCATTACACCAGAGGCCAAAGTTATGCGAAGCATTCCAGTTCCTACAAGATGGAACAAAATGTTGGGACCAAAAGAAAATTGGAAGCGAAAATAAAGACAACAAAAACCAAAAAAAAAAAAAAAGGGGGGGGGGGACAGCCCCNAAAGAAAATTGGAAGCGAAAATAAAGACAACAAAAACCAAAAAAAAAAAAAAAGGGGGGGGGGGACAGCTCCAGAGGACAGCCGACAAGACTATTCACAAGGGGATATTTACAACTCCAGACAATTTTGGAAAAACTTACCCTTATTCGAAGTAATGTTTGAGAAACTGCCCATTGACAGGCAATGCAACAGGTTCTCCAGTCAAGGTGTTAAGGCGATAAGTATTTGCCCCGCAGATTTCTAAAATTACGTACGGTCCGAGCCAGAGCCGTTGGAACTTGGTGTGCTTTCCCTTTTTCTCCCGGGCCTTATCCCACAACAGGACCAGGTCTGAAATCTGAAAAGCCTTATATTGGGCTCTTCTGTCAAACCACCTTTTTACTACTGCTTGATGACGCACAAAGTGTTCAAGGGTCGCGTCTCGCTGTTCTTCCATTCGCACCAGATTCAGGAGCCGAACCTCCACAATGTTGTCCCTGTTATTAAATTCCTGCATAAACTGTAAAACTAGGATATGTAAGTTGACTGGGAATACAGGGTTCTGGCCATAAACCAGGTGGAATGGTTATGTCCCCAGGGCAGTCTTAATACGAATACGATCCGCCCAGAGGGCGAATTTCAATTTTTGGTGCCAATCCCGGGGATTTTGTTCTAACAGATGTTTGATCACCTCAAGTAGATTCTTATTTGTTGATTCAGCAACGCCATTCCCTTGGGGGTAATAGTTGTTGGAGAACTTCAGTGTGATCTTTCTATTGTAGGTCCATTCTAGTAATTGCGCCAAAGAAAACGCTGGACCATTGTCACATACTAAAGCAAAAGGCATTCCAAACCTCGTGACGATGTTTTCTTCCATAAATTTGATAACTATGTCCGCCATGTTATTTTTTCAAGGTATAGCTTCGGACCACCGAGTACAGTAATCAGTCACAGTAAGGATATATCGGTGTTTGGCAGACGAATTGGGGTTGATTTCTCTGATGAAGTCAAGTGCCCATTGGGCAAAGGATCTAGCCTCGTAAATTGGTTGCAGAGGCATGGCTGGGTTATGCTCACGATGCGCTGCAGTCTAGCAAGTATGGCATTTTCAGACATGAGCGTAAACATCATTGAAGATGTAGGGCCAATAATATCTGGCCTGAATTATCTGATGGGCAGTGTCGTCAGCTGAACCATGCCCGGTTCCAAACTGTCCATGGAATTTGTCAATTATTTTCACAGCTTGGTCCCTGTCGATGCACCGGAGGTACACTCCCTCGTAGTTTTGGCGGTAAAACGCAGAATTTTTTATCATAAAGTGGGTTCTTTTCATCCGTAAGGCGCGGCGTTTGTGGGGAGTTAATCCCTTTGGGCATTTGTTTTTTAGCAGCAAGTACACTAGATCAGTATACCACGGGTCTTGGGTAATGGACTCCACTATATAAGTTTGACATTCTATGTGGGGAGTCTCTTCTGCCATTGTTCGACTTAGTCCCTGGCCTCGAACTATTTTCATGGGTTGCATCTCTAAGTCATATTCTTAGAGCATGGCCATCCATTTCCCCCATCTCTCGCCTAACTCACTCTACATCAGCAGAGATTTGACAGCCTGGTCCGGGATGATAGCATGCACTTTGCTCCGGAGGATATAATGCCAGAATTTCTTCACGATGTGAACTAGAGCAAAGGCCTATTTTTCTAGTGTTGAATACCGCACTTCGGTGTTCTTAAAGGGAGAACTCATGAAAGCAATTGGTCATTCCTCCCCTTTAACCTTTTGGGTCAGCACTGCCGTGGAAGAATGCGGTGAAGCAAATGAGTAAATGTAAAACGGAAGGGAATAGTCCAGACTAGCCAAGACAGGTGCCTCCGTTATGGTCTGTTTAATTTGGGCAAATGCCCGCTTAGCTTCAGGACTCCACTCAATTTTGGTGTCCTTTTTCATCATTTCGTTGAGTGGTTTGACTATTTCTGCGAATCTCGTGATGAATCATCGCACGAAGTTGATTTTTCTGAAGAAAGATCGCATTTCTTTCTTACTACCAGGTATTTGTAAGTTTAGCAATGCTTCTACTCTATCAGGGTCTATGGATATACCCTTCTCAAAGACAATATGCCCAAGAAACTTCCCTTCGGTGACCCCAAATATACACTTCTTGGGGTTGAGGGATATTCCATACCGGTGACATCTCTCGCAGATCTGAGCGAGGTGGGCGGCGTGATCGCGCCTGTCCTGGGAGAAGACGGTCAAATTATCCATGTAGATGATTATGCACCAATTTACAAGGCCTTCAAACGCAATATTCATGGCCTTTTGAAATGTAGCCCCTGCATTGATCAAACCGAAGGGCATTCTTTTGTACGCAAACGTTCCCCACTTGGTGGTAAACGCTGTTTCTCTCTATCCTCATACTTAACCATGACCTGGTTGTATCCTGAATATCCATCCAAGAATGACATCATCTGAGATCCATTTACTATCTGTAGCACCTCATCCAAGGAGGGGAGAGGGTGATTATCTTTTTTAGATGCCTTGTTCAAATTTCAGAAATCCACACAAAGGCGGATCTCACCATTCTACTTCCTGACTGGGTCTAGGTTGGCAACCCACGTAGTATGCCGGATTGGAAAGATTATCCGAGCTGACAGCAATTTTTCTACCTCTTGACAGATCAGAGGCTCTATCAGGGGGTTGACTGGTCTTTTCTTTTGCCGAAAGGGCTTAGCGTCAGGCTTCAGGGGAATGGTATGGGTCATGATGGATGTTTCATACGTCTTTAAATCTTCATATCCCCAAGCAATTACATCAATGTATTCTCAGAGAACCATGAGAATCTTATCCTTTTCCTTAGGGGAACAGCAGGTACCTATGTGGATGATCTTTTCTTCACCGGGCTGGCCGATGTTAACTTTTTCAAACTTTCCTCCCTCAGGGGAGGATGACACCTTCTCACGAGCCCGAGGGTCCAAATCGAAGATTCATTCTAATGCAACCATCCCCTTAGGGATAGTGTTGGTGGGCAAGTCCATTATCCCATCGTCTTCGTCACCCTTCCCAGTATCATCATGGTCTCGTTCTTCCACTATCTGATCCTCAAAAACACCAACGTTCGCCATGAAGGCCAAGATATGTTGATCATCCTCAAAAACCTGAAAGTGGGTGACATTTTCTAGAATGGACAAGGTGGGGACCATTTCAACTAAAAATCTCTGGAGTCGTGAGCCGGCCATTGGCTCAAGTGTTCTGGCAGAAATGGTGAGGGCGTCTGGGACATAATTTCATCGTCGGGGAATGAGGTCAATGCCAAAGGTGTCGAAATCTTCGATAAGGCTCCAAGCCCAGTTGTGGTATGCGGCCAGCCTTTTGTCATGACATGTGTATTGACTCCAGACTTGTTTGACAACCAACTCTGAATCACCCAGAGCCCGGAGGTGGGTGATACCTTTCCTTAGTGCGAATAGGAGTCCAAGGACCAGAGCCTCGTACTCTATGACATTGTTTGTATAATTAAACTGCAGCCTATAAGACACGAGGAAGGATTTCCCCCATGGGTTGATTAATTATACCCCGGCCCCACAGCCCTATTTGGATCGGGACCCGTCGAACTTAAGGGTCCATAAGTCATTGTTTGTAATCTGAGGCTGGGGAGGGGGAGTTTTCTTTAGATTATTACTAGGAGACTTAGGGATCTCTTCCCGGACTACCGACGTGGGAGTAGAATTTATCCCCGGAGGTGTTTCAATTTGTGATTCCCGGGGGGACGGCACCAAAGGAGTGCATCCCGTAGAAGTACTGGGTCCCAGAGAATTAGTTGTATGTTCACTCTGAAAGATATCAAGTTGTCGGGTACCGATCGATAGGCATGGCTCACACTTGTGCTCTGAATGTTTTTGGTAATGTAGTCGGCACCAAGTGCCAGACAAGAGTGTGGCAAGGGTCGCTGTGGGGCCCTGAGAGTTGACTTCAACTCTTACCTTTTCTTCTAAGTCTTGTTCTCTTTGCAACACTACGGGATCCTCTCCGGGGATGAAATCAAATGTTAAGATTCTAAGAGGTCGGTACACCCCCAGAGAAGACTCAAAGAAAAAGACTTCATTGACCTTCCCAACTTCTGTAAGGGCCTGTTTCATCTGAGGTTTTCTTTTAACCCAGATCTGATTGGATTCTCCTTCCCATGGAAGCCACAAGTGGGTGAAGTCGGTCGAGAAGTATCCATTCAAGGACTTAGACCAATTCTGACTTAGTAACATCCCGTAAGTCTCTGGGATGTCCACCACTTGGATATCAATGATGTTGGCTATCCTAGGGTCCTGGATAAGATGTATCTAGACATTCTTTAATTCCCCCACCATTTTTACAGCAGTCTTATCCAGTTGGATCACTGCGCCATTAGACGGGGTGGGGTGCAGTCCGAGCTTCTGACAAATGGATAAGGGTATGATGTTACCCGAAGCTCCGGAGTCTACTAAGTAGTTATGTATATTTTTTCCATAAATGTTTAGGCCTAGCAGGAAGGGAGGATCCTCATTATTTCCCCAGAAGACAGCCGCATTAGCATCTTCGAATGAGACAGTCTTGGGTGGGCGGCTGACCACTTCCGGGTTCCATAAGAGCTTTAGAAGGGACTTCTTCTGCTCGGGACAATTTAACAAAACCTCCATCAAGGTCATGGAGGTGGTGGTCTGCTCTAACACCTTCGTGATGTCGAATCTTCCTCCCGGGAACTGGTGACTTTCCTCCGTGAGATCTTTTGCTTGGTTAGAGCTAGGACCTTTTGGAGGGATGGGTCGATCAGTTGTATTACTCCAGGGAGGAGGAGTATCTTTGGTAGGAGGTGTAGGTGTGTAGGTTGGTCCTTTACCCACCTGGCTCCGGGTATTGTATGGAGCCCGTGGGTTAGTAAAGGCATTAGCCTCGAAGGGCGGGATGGATTCATCAAAGAATCCCTGTAGTTTGGATTCTTCCTCATCTTCTCCGGGAGTACCGAAGAAGATGGTATCATAGGTGAAGGCACTGTGGGTTTTCTCTTGGACAGGGGGCTCCGGGGGAGCGGTATCCTGCGATTATTGTCTGTCCAACTGGGAGATCATTATGACTTTCTCCAAAGTGGCACAATTCACCTCATTATGTGAACCCGTATCGTGCAGCCGACACCAATTAGTCATGGGCTGGAATTCTATGACTGGCATGAAATGGGATGGTCCAGCACCATTTTGGTTGGTGTTTTAGTTCGGAGGTGGGCCTCTGGTGTTAGCGTTATTATTCCACTATTGTTGGTTGGGCCTGGGCCCGTTGTTGAAATTTCTTCCCCCGGCGTTGTTGTTTCGTTGGCCAGAGAAAATATTCCCTCTCTGATAATTTGAATTCTGGGGTGCATAAGACCCCGCCTTCAGTTGGCCCATGTCCATAGTTAAAGTGGACAGCATTCGCCGGAGGGATTCAACCTCGGCGGTCAACTGAGTGTTAGCATCACAATGGGATGGTTGTGGCTATTGTTGGCTTTTTGGGAAGGCGACAGGATTAATCAGAGTCAAGGGCGGCAATCCTCCAGCCGCGGATGACTGGAAGAAGGACACTCTGGACGGTTGTGTCTGAGTCTGTTGTGTCTGCTGTGGCTGGTTCCAAGGGAAGACTTCCAGACCTGGTGTTACCTAGGTCTGGGAGGGGTAAACATATCGTGTCTGTTGGTCTATCAAAGGTGGCGGGGGATTCACCGCCATCGAGGGGGCACCTATTGCCAGATTGGGATTGTAACCCCCGGCATAAGTAGTACCGCCAGGGATCATGTTGAAAGGTGTGTTCTATCCAATCCCGCCCGGGGATTTGTTGAGACCGCGAGACAACTCTAAGGCTAGGTTGTAGACTTTTGCCAAGGTATCCCGGTCGCCCAGGGCGGTTGTTCTCTAAAGGAGAGTGGCAACGAAAGGATCCATCACATTAAGATAGGTCTGTATAGTAACATCTGGCGACGGGACAAAAGGGCCCGTACACCGCTTCAGGGCACGCTGGAACCTATGGTTGATTGCTGCAAGAGGTTCATTGGGTTCCTTTCTGATGGAGATGAACTGGCTATGGGACCAGGCTGAGTCCACATGCACGTGAAAGGCATCCAAGAAGGCATCCTCCATATCCTGCCAAGTGTTGATGGAGTTGGCAGGTAAGTTCAGTTACCAGTTCAACTCACTTTGCCCTAAGGACAGGGGGAACATGCGGGTCACAACATCCTCATGGTGGATTTGGTGTTGATTCATGGCATCTTTGTATGCCTGTAAATGTTTTTCTACGGTCCGTGAGCCTAAGTGCTCATATCGCGGGAAAATCTTCTCCGGGTGGGAGGGTAAGTCGTTGATTGCGCCCAGAAAAGTGCCCATTGGGGACCCAGTGTTTCTGAAATATGTAGCCATTGGGGGAACTATATGTTGGGTAGTTTGGGTACTGGTTCCCGGGATCGTCTAGGGAGTTTGAGTATTCAGGGGTATGGTAGAACCCCAGACGACAGTGGCTGGTAGGACTTTTGATGTTCGCTTCTTTCGAGCAGGAGGCTCGAGTTTGACAAACCTTCCGGGGTTCAGGGCATACCTAAGGACTCTTTCAAATTTAGCTGGGGAAAAAGACCCAATCCCACTAAAGGCTTGTCTCCTAAAACTACAACTCAGGGAACCCTCAAGAGGTGTAAAATCAAAATCTCTGGGAGGGGATGAGTTCATGCCCTCCTTCTAGCGCAGTTTCTGTTGATGGGGTTTTGCTGACCGGGTCCGCCAACAGTCATAAGTTGTCACCGGGTTCCAGAGAAATCGGCCAACTCCGCCTGCAAAGGTTGTTCGGGGGAAATAAATCCTATGGGCCTTCAAGCACTTGGGTGTCGGGTCACGATGGTGCGGGGCTCGGTTGGGAGAGGTGACTATTTTCAAGGGGGATAGCTGGTTACTTCAACTCATCCTTCCAGAGATTCAGAACAGTAAGGGTTTCCTAGAGCATTCTACACTTAGCAAATAAAATGAAAAAAATCCTGTAGGGTTAGGAACGTTTATCTAACTACAGTCATGTTGAAATGTCCGGAACATCAACAATACTCTGAAGGACTACACTAAATACCGAAGAAATACACAACCATCAGTTAGCATTTTATCAGTAGCAAAAATAAAAAGGTCATTAATCTACTTTAACATATCAGAGTGAAGGACATACAGAACATCAAAACATGAAATACCATTAACTCGGAAGTAGGGACGCTAACAAAATCATTGCCAAGAATCCTTCCTTCTTCATTAATATTTAGTCCAGCAAGCACTGGTGCGTGATACAATGGTGGCTCTAGGGGAGCATCTAACTACCAAGAACAGAACAATGGAGCATTGAGCTCTGCAACGAAAACTAGAAATCAATTTTCTATTTCTTATGGACAACAAAATCATCAATTTCGCCGACCCTTGGAAATGGGTCGATTTGCCTATTTATACAACTCTCTAACCCTAACCCTATTTCACTGTACTCTAATAAAATACAATATCTGGGGGCCGGTACTACCTGCGCCACCCTACAAAAGACCTGGAGACGGAATAGGTCTGCCATGTCAGAAGAAGAAGACAAGAATATACATTGGAAGAATCAGCCTCGGGAAGAGGGCCAGAGAAGAGAAAGTAGAAAGTAGGTCCCCCGGAGACCGAGGCTACATGCCTCATAAATGAGAAATGTGGCGCCCTGCCTCTAATGTGCCAGGTGTATCCTTGAACGGCGCCTCGAGAAGACTGCCTTGTCAGAAACCAACTACCGATCCAATGCCTCTTGATGTGGCCAACTACCTTCTGACAGTCTTTATTAACCACCTCTGAAAGTGACCGGTCGGCCTCGGGGACCGGGACACAGATCATCTTTAAAGAATACAAAATTTTGGATCCGGGACTCCGGGATCTGGGAACTTATGTCCCCAAAAGAATAAAGAATACTTAATACTCAAGTTTTCCCGGTTCCCAGAGAACGCTCAAGGCTGCTTATTATTGTTGAAGGCCTAAAGGAGGCAGAAAATGCCATCCTCATCAATCTTTCTTAGGCTGGCCCTTCTATGTCTGGCCACATCAACTAGTTCCCCCAGGTCCAGAACATTATTTCTGAACTCATCTGCCATCCTTGCGGTGTCATGGCCTTTGAGCACCATTTCGGTAAGTTTTTTCATTTGGGCCCCATCTATCCCCTCCGGGGATTGATACCGAGAAGCCATCATTTCATCAAAATTCCCCAAAACTGACTCCTCTAGGGTATAAGTATCTGTACTAAGGGGATCAACCCTGGAAGCTTTTATTACAAATGACTTGTATAAATTAGAAGAATACTTCACTGTATTTACCTTTTCCTGTAAGGAATCTACCATTTGCTTGGTTACCTCCAATGTGAGGTCCAGTCTGGAGTGCTGAGCCCTTATGAAATCAAATGATTCCTCACCCAGAATTTTGGATTCAGAAATTATGTCTTCCCCCAGGGTGAGGAGCTCTTCGAGTTCTACCTTCCATGCCCGGTAATTCTCAGCGTCACTCTCCCATTGATCAATCAACGCTTCTGCCTAGTGAATAACATGCCAGGCTGTATATAAATCTGGGAGAGTGGACGCTAGGAAATGTCGAGTGTTTCATATCTGTAGAGTGACCCATTCGTCAACTGCCTAGGCCTTCTTTTTCATTACTCGCAGGGAGTCTATGTCGCTCTGCAGTAATTCTTCTACTGTGGATGTCTCTGGAGGAGCGGAATTGAGGGGTCGGGCCAGCTCTGTAAGCAACCCCATAAGGTTTGCATTCTTCTCTTTTTCTTCCTTGAGCCTTTGGGCCTCTTTTTTGTATCAGGCCTCCACTGCCCTTGGTGCCTCCTTTAGTAGGTCTACTTTTCCCTGCTTTCCACTTTTTCCCAAGGATACCTCTGCGATATTGTAATTTGCGGGATCTGTGGTCACTTCATCGGCATTTGGGGGAGGCGTTGCTACTACTATAATTGCTTCTTTGCCAGCCCAGTTCGAAGAGTATGAACTGTCTAGGCTTTCTTTGTTTTTGGCGGGGCTTGAGCTAAGGCCATCATTTCGGCCAGGGAGAGAGGGATCGTCAGAGTGGATTGAGCTTTTCTTTTTCTATTTTCCACCAGCCATGGAGGTGGGAGAGGTGGCCTTCCTGCCAGAGTTTGTTCTTCAGATTCTCTCCCAGTGTCCGGTGGTGGCTGATCCTTTTCAGCATATACTTCCTCTGCTCCTCTCCCTACCGGAACTTCTTATGCACCAATGTTCTTTTCAATTTCCATTTCCTCAACCTGGTCCCGGATGTCAATCGATGGGTCTAGACCCTGGTCGGCTTCCTCAGGAATTTCCTCTTCATGTCGCTCTTCTTCTTCTTCATCATCTGTTGGCAGTACGGGAGGTATCAGGCCACAATTTAAAGTTTGGGCCGCTGTGATGACCTGCCCGAAGGTTTCCCCCGGGAGTGGCCTTGGGAATGCGGCGGCTGGGGTTACGGTTGATCCTGAAGGTTCGGGTCCAGGTTCCCCAGCGGATGCCATTTATTCACCTGGTGGTTGTTGGTCCACTCCCAGACCTTGCACTGCTTGAGCCCCAGAAACAATCTCTGGTTCCGGCCTCTTTTCTTCTGTCTGCTACTCTTCTTGTTCTACAGCCTTTTGTTCCAGGTCTTCTGGATCTACAGCCTCTTGCTCTTCCTGTGGGACTTCTGTCCCCACTTTTGTGTCGTTCCCTTGTAGATTTCTGAACTCATCGGCTACAAATAAGTCAAACTCTTCTGGAGGGGGATTGGCTGGGATGTCTGTCTTCTCTTCTTCTTTCTCCAGTTCCGGGGAACTGGAAGAAAGGATTTCTACTTCTTTAGGGAGGGAAGCCCTGGGTGTTGGTTCTGCCTTAGGATGTTTGATGTGCTTTCTCTTCCTCTAGGTGATCAGAGGCGGCCCCGCATCAGCTATTTCTACTGCCTCCATGGGATCAACCCTCATTTCCTTAACCATTAAGGCTGCCAGTGATGGGGAGGATGGAGGGCGAATTGGTCCGGCCATTAGCAAGGGAGTGGCCAACCTCATTATTAATTGCTCCCTCATTTGCTGGGAGGCCGCCACAGATTTCTTGATCTGTTCCTGAATAGGGACTTCCTGCGTGGAGGGCATTATAGCTATTCCCTTTCGTTTGACTGTGCCTTGTGAGGAAGTCCCGGCCCCCGGGGTCAATTTTGGTACCGGTGGTGGTGTCACCTTTGGTGCCGGTCGGGGAGTTTGGCGCATACTCCCGGGGCATACCCTCTTAAAATAGGCATGACTTCTCTCGACTACTTCCCGGGTGAAGTCCTCGATTGTGGGCCCCTCCTGGGTGGCCCAATTCATTGTCGACAGTGGCATTTTGTCAATCCCCTTTTCTTTGTACTGGAGGTCTGTGGTGGGGGCGGTATCTGAGAAACTCGCCGGGAACCTCTAGAGCTTTAGTTCCTGCATTAATCTGGCCATCATTCTTTCATAGTGCCTGCTCCGGACATCTACATCATCCTGGAAATCTACCTAGAAGTCCTCCATGTGTATTTGGTGGGGCTCCAAAGCCGGGGGTAATGCCGTTGCAACTCGGCCATGCGGATTAAAGTTATTCTGCGCCAGATAGAATTCCTGCAAGTTATAGCATTTCAATTCATTGTCTGCCTCCTCCGCGGCGGCCAGACTACAGGTTTAGTTCCCACAAGAGATTGGGAACGAGACGTTTGGGACCTTCTTATGGGCCAAGAAGGTATGCAGCTCCAGCATTTGTCTGCAATATTCCAGCAGCACGATCTTGTCCCCACAATGCTTGGGCAACAAGTAGGGTTTCCCGGAGAAGCCGACAACCCTAATGTATGTATGCTCCTAGAATTGGATATAGTAGTGCCCATAACTACTAACCAATTTCATCACCTCAGTGGATAGGCAGTATTCGACATCCCGGGTGGGCATGAGCAGATGGTATTAAATGAAGGAATCATTTACCCGGCAGTAACTGGGGAAGTTGGCCTCCCATTGAATCTATGGGAAATGGTCCCACGGTGCCTTTTGTCCCGGGCCAAGCCTGATAATGCCATCTGTAAGCAGGCCATTGGAGTGGGGCCTCTATTGGGGCAAAGCCCAAAAAACATAAGAAGTCATGTAGAACTTCTTCTTCTCGTTCAACTGCAGGAACTGGGAGTCGACATGATTGGAGATTATTGTCGCCTAGTCGAAAAATTCTCCCTTAGTGGAGATACCCAGGAGGAAATAGTACATCCATTTTGCAAATTCCTGGGTAAAGGGCTGCCCAAATACCTGTGCCAATGCTATCATCCCCATCTGGATGCTCTCCTTGAATTCAGAGCGGGGGATATCTATCTTCATTCTCTTTGGGTCCCTCTTTGGGACCTTGAGCCAGTTGGTGTTCATGTACACCTGGGTAGCATCCTCCAGTTGATTGAATTGTTTCAAGGTCTCAGTCTTTGTAACCACCGTGGCCCTGTCAAATTGTGGGATACCCAGGCCTGCTTGAAAAGTGACTGGGTCGAGGGACACCAGTGGAGTGGGGTATCCCGTGGGTTCTGCAGCTGCGAGCATGACGGCCCAGAAAGAAGAGTTATAATTGGCAGCCAGTGTTAGAACAAGATCCAGAGACTGCATGGAGCATGGGAAGCAAGCTGCCCGGAGGATTTCAGAACCTCCAATGTTGACTGCGAGTTTGTCTCCAGCCTGTCGCTGGATGTGCATTATCTTTACTAGGGCCTGCATTTCTGCCCAAGTCCCGACACTGGCGTCGGTCATCAGTTTCACCCCAGACTCAATCTTTGAGCCCACAATCTCATTATCCTACACAAACTTCATGGTGAGGGGCAGCTTTGCCAGGGCCTTCTCCATTTTTGACTTTGCTGCTACCCTGGTCTCGGTTGTAGTTGGTAATTCCAGACTTCCGGGAGGAGATGATGCAGATGCCTCAGACATGTTTGTAAGATGAAGTCCGGACCTGTGAGACAAAGTGACTATCAGAACATATTTATCAAAAGGAAACAGTAACTCTGGGGTCCAGGAAAATCTTACCATCATGATGTTTGCCTTTCCTGAAAAGTTAGTTTTATGCAATGGTATCCGAAAAGCAAAACATAAACTTAGAATGTCCATTGCATCCCCGAGTCTGGGAAATTTTATCACGCTTGACGAAGACATAGGATGAATGGTGGAAAGAGGCCCGAGGCCCGGAGAAACAACCATTAGCCAAGAAGAATGTGGAGGCAGGTCCACATGGACACCACGTGCGTTAGCATTGAATGGATGTGATGGCAATGACGGCGGAGCCAACTGTTCGAACGCACGAAAAAGGAAAGCCACTTGGCTGGAAGTAATTATGCACATGGGAAATAAATGAGGCTCTGACAGCCTTGATGGAGGAGAGAGAAAACTGCCTATTTGAAACAGGCCGAGAGCCAAGTTTTAAACAGGTGGTTTTCTGCCTCAAAGCAAGCTTGGAGGCGAAAAACCAGAAGCAAGGGTGACTCGACCAGCTCGTCGAGCCACCTGGAAGGATACACACAGAGCCAAAGGATATATACATTGAACAGAGGAGATATACAAGGGTTATCTATAGATATGCACATATATACATGAATATACACACGGGACAACTCCCACGGGAAAACCAGACAAGGCAGAAATGAATATATACAACCATTCACACTATCTACGCAATTTATAGATCTCACATTATTTATAGGCAGACTCTTATTTACATGATTTACATCATCTACAGACAAACAACCACTGCATAGAGGGTGGACAACCCTCTGGCAGAGCCGACCCACCAACGGGCGGCAAAACCAGAAGACAAAAGAACGAACACGACAGAGAAACAAAGCAAAATGAAATAAACAAAACCGAGCAAACCCAAAGACAAACCAGAAAATGGAAGAAAAATAGAGAGGAGAAAAGGTGAAACACCAACCTAAAAATGCAGAAGGCGAAGGAAAGGAGGGATTACCGAAAGAACCCTGCAACAACTTGAGTCGTTAGGCTGCCAAGATCACCACCACAAAGCACTTGCGTATGTCTGAGAGCAACAGAAGGTGTTAAGCTTTGATTATCACAAATTCTCTGTAAATGCTCTGTTAATCACTTTGAAAATGCTCTTTTTCGCTCTAAGTGCTCGAAGGTTTTAATCGCGGTAGGTGTGAAAATGACAGGTAAGTCTATTTATACCCGAGGTGAAAAGTAATCCTCCTCCCTCTGGAGATTTTGGGTTAGGCGCAACCTCCGGACTCTGGGCCCGGGGATTCCTTGCGATGATATTCTTAAGACTTAAGAACATCATAGCAAAGAATCCCGGAGTCCGAAATCCAGTCTCCGACAAAAGACAACCTCCGGGATCCAGGATCCCGGAAGGGAAAACCAAACCAAGAAAACAACACACACCGGGGAAGAAAACCCTGGAGAAAGAAAGAAAAAAGGAAAAGAAAGACAAGGCAAAGCCACAGCAAAAAGCAAAGCGAAAGAAAAAAAAAAAAGAGGGACCCAACATTTTGCACACAAAATGTAGGGACGGGGATGCAGGGCATAACAGATTTTCATCCTTCTTCCTCTTGATTTTAGGAGTGGCAACCTAATGATCCTCTCTTCAAGGAATCATAAAACTAAACTCTACCCTAAGAATACAATCACTTGAATGGAATTATTTGTTTTGTAGTGTATATAATTAAGCAATTTGAAAATATTGGATTGTAAATCAATCACTTAGCAAACACAAAACCAATGCCTAATCCTAGGGCTATGATTCAATATCTTGTATAAATCCACAGTAAGGTGATCAATAAAACATTTGCAACAAAGATAGAATACCTTATAAACTATCCTCTCCCTACAACTTTATCATCCAATCCTAAAACTAGTGTTATGTTCCCTGGGGTTACTTGAAATAATTTAATCCTTCCTTGAAGGAACTTACAAGTAACTGCACAATCACCTTATGATCAATGTTCTTAAATGCCTTACATATAAACACACAAGAACAATAACAGAAATGTAAAGAGACAATTCAGATGCAGAAAAGAGATTTCAAAATATTTATATTGATGTCTTAAAGCTTCAAATACATATAGATAGACAAAATAGTCAAAGGTTCAGACACAATTTTAGTCTACCTTGTAATTGTATTAAAACTTCCAACTCTCTCCTCTTACAAAAAGGTTACAATTACACACTTATAGTCTCAAAATCATCTTGGAATCCTTAAGACAAGGATGCAACAATATTTGGATGATTTGGAGACCTAAACCTAAAAACATAGAAAAAGGACAAAAGACAAGAAAACTCCAAGCGGTGGGAAGACAAAACTAAAAAATAAGATTTTATTTTTACTTTGTCCTTTTGTGGATATCGGCACCTTTGTCTTCTTGTATTCATGATAGTATCTGAAAGTTATAATAAGATTTAGTGACCGCCAATACAGGATAACCTACACTAATCTCTTCAAGATTACTAACCTTCATATGCTCATAGATCAAATGCCATGTGTCCCTTTTACTCTTCATCCATGACATCCAAGTCAACTGTGATAGGCTTCTTTTTCTTGGAATTTGTCATGATATCCCATGCAGTCACATCTTCCTCCTTAGGCCACTCAAAATTATGAATACTTTCTAGTTGAGCTTTCTACCTTTCCCACCTAGCATTTGTTATTCTTTTAATATCTCTAATGAACTTATTGCAATTTTTTTTTGCCTTTATTGCCTCATCCAGAATTTTGTTGTACCCTTCCATATCTAATTCTCCCTGATCAGATACATAAATGTCCTTATTGGGATGCACACTATCAAATTTTGATCCCCATAGGCCTAATGGCTTGAACTGATCATCATCGGTTCTAATAGGGGGTACAAACCTATTATAACTTACTCCAAACATCTTCAACTTTTCATCAATTTTATTGTCTTTTCCTTTGAAGAAAGATAGGGTATCCCCAATCTGCTCTATCTCTGTACCAACCATGGTTACTATTTCAAGCAGATCTGGCCTTAATGGTTGTACAGATGCCAACCTCTCAAAAAGTGATGTTCTTCCAGATAAAGTTGCATAATAAGGATTCAAAATTGTCAAAAAATTAGCCACTTCTTCTTGTAGGCCTGGCAACCTACCATATGCCTCATACACAACCTCAATCTTATCCTTGATGGTGTCAATTCTATGCTGAAAAATTGAAGTCAATGCTTCCAAAACAACATTATTATGCTCTGTGACTCCCAACTCTCTTCTAGTAGGTATCTCCCCTGTATCTATTGTTTGGATTTCAGCATCCATCACTTATTTTAGCTCAACAGGGGCATGTTATGTTATTTCCATTAACTTTTTGGTTAGCTCATCTATGAATTTCTCTTGTTCTTTGATTTTGACCAATGCTATCTCCCTATCCTTAACAATATCACTAGTGTCACTACTGAGTTTCTACAATTTCTCTTATAGTTGGGTTGTCTTTGCCTCATTGAGCTGAGCAAAGTGAGTTAATACTTTGGATATCTCCAAATCCCCTATATTTTGGAGTCTCCATATGATCTTATTACCCTCCATCATTTCTTGAATATTCAGAAGGGCTGGTTTTTTATCCTTAGGAGCTAAGATCCATATTGCAAGTGCCTAATATTTGTGGTTATATCCAAACCCTCTGATCATATCTCCAACCTGAGTCTCTGATGACAATTTAACATTAGGTTGTCTTCTTATTTGGTATATTATAAATGCTGGGGACAAATCCTAGCCTTCCACAAATAATATCCCACTGGCCTTGACTTGTTGTCTTGCATGTTCAGGTGTAATTTCCTCATATTCTAGATCATAATCTTGCAATGTTTGTAAGGCTTCCTGAGTAACTGGATCACCACCTGCCAATTGTAATTGTTTTCCAATTTCTTTCTGCTTATTCCATATGAGGAAATCGCTGAATTCTCTTTTCTTTATGAATTTTTCATTCTTGATTGATTCCTCTTGATGCATCAACCTCTCATTTGTACATGACCTAAGAGGTAATTCTTCCTCTTCTTCTGTATCCTTTTGCATTTTTTTCCTTGCCCTGATCTATTTTCTCAATAGATGATTATAGGGCCTATTTCCAGTTATCAGAGGTCCAAATTTGTCTATCTTCCTTTTCCTAGAAGGTTCCCCTGTTTCTATTTTTTGTCTCTTTGGTGGGGGCTCATTTGTTACTTCCTTCTCTGGGACCTTTGTTAGGTCAATGATATCTTCCCGATCAACTACCTGCTCTAATGCAACTACTTGATAGTCTAGATAGGTAGTAGGTGAAGGATAGCCCTGATCATTGTCATCATCATATTCTAACTTAGAGTGATACCTATGGCCTTTCTCTGGGACCACTAGTTCTTCTTCTAACTGATTGCAAAGAAGAGTATGGGATTAAATCATTGCATCTAGCCTTTTCAGATAAGGCATATCAAGGTAGAAACCTCCAAACTTCATTCCCTTTCATTTCACCTGCCTCTCCAGGTCCATAAGTTCATTGAACTTAATTGATCTTTTATCCACCTCCTCATCTTCCAAGATATTTCTTATTAAATCTTCCTCCATACACTCCTCATGTTCTTTTGTGTATGGGATGGTTGGTGTCAGCAATTTCTTTGCACTAAGGATGAAACCCTTTGTATCAACATATCTGTGTAGGGCAACATTCATCCTGTAATGATTCATCCAGGCATTTAATATTGGAAATTTGACTATACAGGAGTATATGACTCTGTTTAGTTTTTTAATTATGGCAACAAAGTCATATGAAGTTTTGGATTCAGCACGCATTATCAAAAGATCATAAATTGGCTAAGTACAGAAGACTAGACAGTTAGCAGAGTACCAGAAGAAAAAAGCATCAGTGCACATGCATACAACCTAGTTAGGACATGATCCTTTGAAGATAATCTTGTAATTATGTATTCATGCTAATTCTAAGAGAGCATGATCAGATCTGAAAGTATGAAGAAGTTACAGCAAGATGAAGTGACTAAGATAGTAAAGGGTAGAACAAGACAAAGCAAGGAACAGACTATTTTGATTAGTGTGTGTTCATTTGTTATTAAAATTCTATGTGCCTTGAAAGATAAGCTTATGAGTATGTTTATATGCTAATTCTAAGAGAGCATTATCAGAAATCCAATTATGAAGAAGATATAGCCAGTTGAAGAGGTACAGCCAGTGAATGCCAGAACAAGACAGAGATCATGGAAAGAGCCGACAGAGATTGTTTTGGTACAAAATTTGCACATATCCTAGGGACTTGCATCCTTTTATTAGTTAATTTTAGTGATATAATCATTTTTGGTTAAAGGTGCATGACTTGATTCAACTGGAGCAAGAAGTTAGAGCTAATTTGGTGGAGCAAACTATGTGAAGAGACACATTTGTTCAGTTTGAGTAAAGCAGTTGTAACTGATGTTGCGCCAAATTAATGAAGGGTTGCATGCTTAGTTAATTGATCAAGATAGATGGTAAAATTTTTCCTAAATCCTACATTTTCATTCCTTTGAGGAAGTACTTATAGAAGGTCATTTGTGATCGTAAAAGTTGCGAAAGCCAGAGATAAGAAAAGAAGAGAAGAGTGTTAAAGAAGCAAAGCTATATCTGTCATATTTCGATGATATAGATATTGAAGTAGAAGATTTTAGAGTGTAGTTAATATTTTTATAGTGATTTAAAATAGGTTAAAACATCAGCACACAAAAGGAATTGATCAGACAAGCAGTGTCACAGTAGAAGTTCGCCTTGCAGATACAGTGTATATCAAAGATCCAGAAGGTTGTAGCCTTCACCATTTGAGTAGTGTGCTCTTGGAAAGTGAGTCCTTGGATAGTGAGTCAACCACCCCTAATAGGGTTATTTTAAAAGACTCCTAATAGGGTCTGACCCTTAACAAGGTTACTGTACTTCATGTATTGTAAAGACAACTCCTAACAGGGTTAAGGATCTTATAATAAAGGATCATAAGAAACTAGTACAGAATATTTGTGGGTACTAATTTCCACTAGGGTTTTCACCTACATTAGGTTTCCCCATAATCATATTTGGTGTTATGATTTGTGTATGTTTATCTTACTTTCATTGATATTCAATTCAGTACTTAAGCATTAAAGTTAAGATTCAAGATAAGAAGAAAAAGTATTAATATATAGATCACTAATTCACCCCCTCCCCCTCTCTGTGATCCTAATCCTAACAATTGGTATCAGAGCTCTTTTTCTTAGAAAATAAGTTTAACCACTTGAGGAGATCATGGACAAGGTAGATATGAAACACCTGAAAAAGAATCTTGAAGCGGCTCTTGAAGAACTTGACACATCTGAAAAAGAAAATGAAGATCTTAAACTAAAAGTTAATGGCATGAAAATACTTATCAAGAAACTGAAAAAATAATTAAGGAATTGTTCTTCAAATGATTTGGGAGAAGTAGCCAAAATTTTGAATGAAGAAAATTTGTCTCTGAAGGATCAGATTGAAGAATTAGATGAAAAGCTATGTAACAATCAAGACGCCTATGATGATCAAGTCAAAGTGAACAAGCAGTTAGATGAAGAACTGAGACAAGAAAACATGGAAATCTTAGAGCTAAGAAACAACAAAGATAAGATGGAATCTAAATTGATTGCAGCAAAGAATCATATTGACAAGTTACACACAAGAAAGGATCTGATAGAATCACAGTTGTATGCTCAAAAGGTTAAAAGAGATACCAGCGCTATAGGATACAATGAAGCACAAATTCAGATTGATGCCATGCGAGAAAGAGTGAAAGCACCAAAGGACATCATAGATACTAAAGAGATTGGAAATCAGACTAAAGACAATGTTGAACCACCTAAGGTTGAATTCAAGATAGTTGACCATACTTTTTATGCCTGTAACAAGCATGGACATATTGCAAGGAATTGTAAAGAGGTAAGGCCCTTGAATGGTTACTGTTATTCATGCAATAAATTTGGTCATAGAGCTATGAATTGTAAAACAAGTCAGAAGAAAAAGAATCAAAATAATCATAGAAATCAGAATCAGCAAAAACAAAGAAGTTATCCTCAGCAAAATGTTAGAAACCCTCATAACATTACATGTCAGATATGTAATTACAATGGACATACAGCCAAGTAGTGCAGCATGATGAATAATAACATCAGACCTCCTATCATTTTTCACTCATGTGGAAAAGTTGGACACATCTCTAAGCATTGTAGATCTAAAGCGCAGAGACAAGAAAGCCCTAAAAAGTTAGAAGATTCATTATGGGATGAGGCAGGAGAAATCAAAATTGTGATAGCTACAGAAGATACAAGAAAGATCTGGGGTGAAGTAAAGAAGGATAATGAAGATAACAAGGTAGTAGATGCATCCTTAGTGGATGTACCTTCTACTTCTGAATAGTTGACCCTCATGGTCTTAAGGGGAGCTATTCTAGCTCTGAACCCCTGCGTGGCTGGTATACTCACCATCTGAGTATATGCCTTGGATTACAATTGTTTGGTGACATTATGGTGTTGTATGGAAAAGAAAATGATCTAAAGTGTTATCAGGAACAAGAACGGAAGTTACAGTTGCTTCCTGTGTCTACGCAGAAAGTATTAATGGTAGAAATCTACTTTGCAATCACAAAGTCCTCACTTGCAGTCAGAATAAATGACTGGAGATCATAGAAGCCCTAGAAGTTGTATTATTAATGCATTACAGTTGTTCTCATCAATGAAGAAAGGAGATTGATAACTGTTATTTGTTAAGAAAAGTAATTCAAGTTTGAAACAAAGCCCAAGCACGAACATGTCATTTCTGAAATTAGTTGAAAACTTACTTAGCAATAAAGTAAGCAGTTGGATAATAAAAGGAGCACTTGCAGTCGAGCAGAAAAGTGTCACAATTACATTCTTTAGTAAGATTGATATCAAGAAACTCTTTGAAATATCTCAGAAGCGATTTATCAGTATGCTTCAGCGCATAAATTTCATGAAGCGAAATTGGTTAAAATCTTGTTGAGCAGTGTTCTATGTGAGAGTATCAGTATAGTCATTGGAGATATTTTATTTTGGAGCCAACCTGATGTTATCCTTGGAAGAGCATACTTATTATTGATCATCTAAGTGTGAATACAACAAAAGAGTGTTCACGTAAGAGAATAATTGATTGAAGATACAATTTGAAATATCATGTGAAGAAGGAGATAAAACTATTATGACAGGTCCACAGGATTCTACGCCCATGGCCAAGGACATGGAGGATACATTTGTGGTTGATAATGTTGAAGTATCAATGGAAAAAATGGATATTGATCTAGACAAGTTTGAAGAAACATTTGTGAAAAATTTTTATATCAGCAAGAAGATCTATTGATTTAAGATATCACAGAAAAGGAAGCAGAAAAAGAGAAGACTGAAGTGATGGATAGTTCATCATCATTGTTGTCAAGTTTGACACCCATAACAGACTTAGACTCATGGGGAGTAAACAAGTAAGAAGGAGTATATAATCTGAAGGAGTCATGAAAAATAGATCAGATGTTGCAGAAGAGAAGTATATGAAGAAGGGGCTCATTGAATATGTTAGAAACTTTACACTTGATCTTAGTTCACTCAAGGTTGGTCAAGCATCCTTGAAAGAGTTTGCAGAAAAAGGTAGATTAAAGTAATGTATATAATATGGAGTCTGTCATATGATCAAGGTCCTAGCACAGACTTGGAGAAGATGCAAAAGCTACAATATGCATTATGCACCCATCTACAGATTGTTAATTCACTGATTGTATTTTGGGAGAAAGAGATCCAGAAGTTGCAAATTGCATATCCAGATGTGTATGCTGAGTAAGTACATAGAAGTATTTTTTGAGCACCTTTGTCATTAATTTCAAAGGGGGAGTAGAGTATGAATAATATGGAGTCTGTATATGATAAGAGGGAGATATAAGATAGAGAGTGTTTGTATAAGAGTACAGGTAGTAACTTTGCCATATTCCTTTGTTGCCATTAATGACAAAGGGGGAGATTGTTGGAAAGTTGACTATATTGGATTATATGACTCCATTTATTATTTTCATTATGGAAACAAAGTCATATGAAGTTTTGGATTCAGCACACATTATCAGAAGATAAGAAATTGGCTAAGTACAGAAGACTAGACAGTTAGCAGAGTACCAGAAGAACAGAGCATTAGTGCACATGCATACAACCGAGTTACAAGTTAGGAAATGATCCTTTGAATATAAGCTTGTAATTATGTATTCATGCTAATTCTAAGAGAGCATGATCAGATCTGCAAGTATGAAGAAGTTACAGCAAGATGAAGTGACTAAGATAGTAAAGGGTAGAACAGGACAGAGAAAGGAACAGACTATTTTGATTAGCATGTGTTCATTTTTCATTAAAATGCTATGTTCCTTGGAATATAAGCTTATGAGTATTTTTACATGCTAATTATAAGAGAGCATGATCAGATTTGAAAGTATGAAGAAGATACAGCCAGTTGAAGAGGTACAACCAGTGAATGCCAGAACAGGATAAAGATCATGGAAAGAGCCGACAGAGATTATTTTGGTACAGAAGTTGCACATATAATCAGGAATTGTGTCCTTGGATTAGTTATTTTTAGTGATCTAATCATTTTTGGTTAAATTCACATGACTTGATTCATCCGGAGCAAGAAGTTAGAGCTAATTTGGTGGAGCAAACTGTGTGAAGAGACGCGTCTGTTCGGTTTGAGTAAAGCAGTTGTAACTGATGTTTCTTAGTTAATTGATCAAGATATATGGTAAAAGGTTTCCTAAAGACAACATTTTCATGTCCTTTTAGGAAGTACTTATAGAAGGTCATTTTTGATTGGAAAAGTTGTGAAAGCCAGAGATAAGAAAAGCAGAGCAAAGTGTTAAATCAGCAAAGCTATATCTGTCATATGTTGATGATATAGATATTGAAGTAGAAGATTTCAGAGTGTATTTAAGATTGTTATAGTGCTTTACAAGAGGTTAAAGCATCAGCGCACAAAAGGAACTGATCAGATAAGCAGTTTCATAGCAGCAGTTCACCTTGCAGATATAGTGTGTATCAAAGATCCAGAAGGTTGTAGCCTTCACCATTTGAGCAGTGTGCTCTTGGACAGTGAGTCCTTGGATAGTGATTCCACCACCCCTAAAAGTGTTATTTTAAAAGACTCCTAATAGGGTTTGACCCTTAACAAGGTCACTGTACTTCATGTATTGTAAAGACAACTCCTAACATGGTTAAGGATCTTCTAATAAAGGATCATAAGAAGCTAGTATATAATATTTGTGGGTACTAATTCCCACTAGGTTTTTCACTTGCATTGGGTTTCCCCGTAATCATATTTGGTGTTATGATTTGTGTATGTTTATCTTACTTGCATTGATATTCAATTCAGTACTTAAGCATTAAAGTTAAGATTCAAGATAAGAAGAAAAAGTACTAATAGATAGATCACTGATTCACCCCCCCCCCCCCTCTCAGTGATCCTAATCCTAANTAATAGATAGATCACTGATTCCCCCCCCCCCCCCCTCTCAGTGATCCTAATCCTAACAATTACTAGGTCAAAAGCTCCTTTTCCAATAATGAAATTGTAAATCCTAAATTTCCTAGGGGTAAATGTACCCTTCCTGTGTGATGTTGGGTGCTCTTTGTCTGTCAAAATGAGCTGCCTGATGAACTCCATCATAGCTATCCTTGGTGGTACATGGTATGGAAAGATGTGTGGAGGGTGGGAGAAACCATAGACCCTCATTATTGTTAAATTCTTCTCATAATAGAAATCCCCCCAGTTATGGTCTCCTAGCCATTTATCAAGATATTAGCAAGGCCTTAATAATTATATTACCTTAATAGGAAATCTAGGTTTATCAACACCTAGGCACTTCAGAAGTGGATAGATTATCCAATTTTCAAAAGCACAAAACTCCTGCTCCCTAGATGTATAATTCCATACTCTGAGCCAAAATTGAACAGGGTTAGGCTGGTTATGGTGAAATCTTTGTGGTTGTAGAAACTAACAATTCATAACTGGGAAATTGTAGTGCAGGATCAAATGCATGAGGATTGAATAATCCATAAATCTTTGGTGATCCTTCTTACTCTATATGTCTACAAACCCTTGATGCATCTAGTCTATGATATACTAAATGTAATCATAATTAGAAGTGGTATGGAGGCTCTGCATATCTAGTACCATCATCAAAAGGTCTGAGGTGATCCTCTCTGCCCCAGCATCCTTTGCAAGCACTCTACATAGTGCATATGATATGTATTTGATATATAAATTAAGATCTTTGTAGAAATATGGGGTTTCTCCTAGCATGGGGGCTATATAGGTTTTCATTTTCTTAGGGACATGATGGTCCTTGATCAAATTAGCGGCAATGCCAGATTCTCTTGTGTATCTATTCTCTAGGCTCTTTAGATTTATTCGAGTAGCCATTGGGTAGTATACATTAAAGGCTTTCATGAAAGTATTCTGGTCCAAAGTGAGTAAGGGATTTCCATCATCCCTCTTAATGGTTTTGGTCAGGGGATCATATCTACTGGCCAATTCTAATATGAAATTGACATCAACAAAGATGTCAGGAACTATAAACCTGGCTAATCCAGAGGTCAAAGGGTTTGAGATAGGCATGGGTTTATCATTATTATTAAATAAGTAATTAAACAGTGAATATTCTGATGAACCTCATGTTTTTCATCTCTAATTTAATCCATACCATCAATTAATACCTCAGCACTCACCTTTCAATTTTGATTGGAGCCTGGAAGCAAAGTGAGAAACTCATTTGAGTAGTTCCTCTTTCCCTTTGAATCATCATCGACATCCTCACTTCTCCCACTAGTGGACTCCATACTCTATGCTTGACTCATCTTCTCCTTCTACTCTGATCTCAACCCTTATCACCGATATTGAAACAAAACTACTAAAAACCCTCACCACCAACTGTGAATTTCTATAAAATCTGCAATTCTGATCACTGAATATACTACAAATTACAATCTTTGTCAAACTCTGAATCAAGAAAACACCTTTTTGAATCACTTACTATTGGAAATTTCATCCTTTTTCATAAGACACTAAGATCTCTAAAAAACTCTTCACTCTAATAAATTAGAAGTTGGTAGAATGAAATGATAATGGATATGTATACTTATAACTGATAATTCAATGCAAATATCTCTTCAAGTTGGTAAACTTACAATTCAGTCATTTTCGCCATTAGTTTTACACACTGTGACATCAATTTTTGGTTCTAGCCGTGGCATTCAAATTGTCAGGTAATCAATTTCTGATGAGTGTTTTTGTAGATAAAACCTTATAAAATTCAAAATGAGATCAAAATCAAATTTGATTGGCTACATTTAACTCATATTATGGCTACTTTCCCATCTATCAAAATCTCTATACTGTAATTGGTTAGAAATTGTCTATGATCACGCCATTGAAAAGTCTTTCTTTAACTCTAGTTAACTTCTAGCGACTCAGTGACTGAGTGATCTCCTTGTCACTTGATGTTTTTTACAACTGCAGTTTCTTCAAGAGACTTAGCGACTACCACTAGATTAAATATCTGATCAACGGTTGTCACGATGTCACTTAATCTTTTAACTTAACCCTTCATCTTATGGAGACATCGCGACAAAGACCTTTCTTAACTGTTCTTTACCTTAGGTCACATTTGGAGACTCAGTGACTGTGGAATCTCTATGTCACCAAATAATTCCCTTAACTCATGTCTTATCAGGAGACCTCATGACTAAACACTTTAATCTCTTAATCGTGTGATTATTTTATCTTTATAATCTACATCTGGAGACAACATGACTACCGTCAATCTCTCTATCCTCTATATCTGATGGTTGTCGCTAAGTCTTGTAATCCTCATTACAAACCCTAATCTTTCAAGAGACTTAGCGACAAATGGACGTGTGTCTTACCTTTTCCTCTTGTCTCTTGATCACTAGATACCTTTTGACTTTTCAATCTTATCAAGCGACCATGTGACCACCGTTAGATGACATCTGAAATCAACGGTTATCGTTGAATCTCTTAACCTTTAACTTAACTCATCTATCATCACGCGACTACGTGATAATACTTAAATTTAATCTGACATTTGATCCTTAGTTTATCCAGATACTTAGCCACCATTGAATCTCCATGTCGCTTGATAATTTCTAAACCATAGTTACAATTAGGAGACTTCCCAACTACCATTATATTAAATCTTTGATCAACAGTTGTCATGTGATCTCCAGTTCTTTCATTTAACTCACATTTGATCACAAGACCTGGCAAAAACATTTAAACTTTAATTCATGAACTTAACTCATAACCATGGCTTTCATCAGGAGATAATGTGACTGAGCAATCTCAAAGTCACCAAATAAAATAACTAACTGTGATTTGATCAGGAGACAATGTAACTACCATTAGATCTTATTATAAAATCAATGGTCCATGCCAAGTCTTATAAGCATTTCAGCATATTATGTTTTATTAAGAGACTACGCAACTAAGAAATAAGCACATGCACATAAACTCAGACTTAAGTTATGAAAAAGGTAACGTAGAAATAGAACCAACTTGGGAATTTTAGGGCTTTTCTACAATTTCAAACAAAAATTATTCAAGGGCTTAGGGTTTTGATATTTTCAACTAGGTTTTGAGAAAAAACAACACTTTCAAAGGAAAAAAAGTAATTTGGCACATGATTTTTTGACCCTCTAAGCATAGGAAAGATAGGCATCTTCAAAATTTACAAGGCAAACTCCAAAATAGGAAATACAACCAACAATCTCCATGTTGTTTTTCACTTTCAATTTTTTCATCAAGCTTCTCAGAGCTAGATATGATCTTTTCTTGAATTCTTCTAGCATCAGCTAGATCTCTTCTCAATATTTCATTAAATATTTTCAGTTCTTTCTCATTATGTTTAGATTCTTCAAGAAAAACTTGCAACTATCAAACTTCACTATTCATCTTGTAGCATTCTTCAGTTTTGTCCTTCAAAGATTGCTCAAGTGTCTTCATCACTTCTATTTCTTCATTCAATTTTATTGCCACGGCTTCCATCTCATTCTTTAGATTATCTATTTCCTTTACAATCAAATCATACTTTTTAGGTGTATTTTGTTCAGTAGATGCAGATTCACTACCTTTAAGAGATAGTTGATCTACAAGGTCCTTTATTTTTCCTCTAGACTGCTTCAATTATTCCTTCAAATTGACAATGAATTTATCAGCCTCTTTCAACTTTCCCTCTAGATAATGAATGTGAATATTGGATTAATCCAAATATTTAAGAGCATTCAAGAGCTTATTCCTTGTACTGGTAGATTCTTCCATGAGGATCCTCCTCAGGTTGTTAAACTTCTTCATAGGAACTAAGCTTTGATACCAATTATTAGGATTAGGAATCATCAAGAGGAGGGGTGAATCGGTGCAGTAGTAATTTTAACCTTAATAAACCAAATCCATAACTTAATTTCAAAACTAACAAAAATTAAACATTAAAAGATAAATAATATCCACATCAGAGCACCATGATTTGTTATCGAGGAAAACTCAGTTAAGGGAAAAACCTTGGTGGGGATGATACCCACAAATATCTCACTACTACAATAATAAGTACCATGTTAAAGGTATAAGTACATGAGAGGGGAATGCACATGCATTCAGTCTTACGACCTAGAGCACACTACTAAATTACAAAACACTAATCTAGCCCTCATTCAGGTTGACCGATCAAATATAGATTACAATATAGAAATGACTTACAGTCCCAAAACTGAACTGACTAGTAGCATCAACAATGCCAATAAAGTTCCAATGAGGTTCTAAAAATGTCATAAACTGTCAATCTTACATCTAAAATTGCTTGAATATTATCACATCATTATTGGCATATCTTCACATCAATAACTTGATCTTATATACTCGATCATTGGCTCATAACATTAACTTAGTTAGCTCCAACATGAAAATATGAAATGTTTACTTCCTTGAATCAAAAAACTAACCAAAACTCAATGCTAACCTATAATAATCAAAATTTACCTAGTAGGATGTCGGCCAAAACTAGATCTTCCATCTAACCAATCAGATCATTGATCCATTAGGATTGTTGATTGATCCAATATGCTATTGGCTTGCATAAGATAATTATCTGTCAATGTGATACATAGTGAACCATATATCCAATAGTCACTATCATAAAAAAATGTGATCATATGTTTAGACATAACATGATGTCTACTATAAATCTCTAGCATCGCAAAATCTAATACTTTGACCTTTTTTTGTACTATCTCAATCTGTGAAACTATATCCTTCACTATTCTTCATTCTTAGTTGTTTTCATCACCAAAACTTTTGGTAGGAAAAGTATATTACAAGTGACCAAGAGTAATGTATATTGTTTCCATCAATGACAACATACCATGCATTACCATTTGACTCTTACCAAAATTTCTCTACTCTCAGTTAGGTCTTCATAGCCACAGTAGAGATACTAACATCACATGACTCACGAGTCTCATGATGTTTCTTTTTATTTTCCTTCATATCACTTCTAAGGTATTAGTGATGACACGACTACTAGGTTGGAAACCAAGGTGGTAGAAATATTTTCCTTTATCTTTTTTAATTATTACAATTTGGGATTTCTCACATTATACTAGCTCGTAAAAGTAATTAATGAGGAATTTAAATGAATAATGATATCATCTATGCCTTATAAGACACATAAATTATTCCACTATCTTAGATTTTGAATCAATGTTACATTGAAATCTTATTCATTAAACCATGAAATAAATGCATTAAATCATTTAGAAAATCAAGGCATATAAATCTTTTGATTATCCATGTGGGCGAGTAGCCAAAGCATGTGAAATGGTTGTTCACACAAGGAATTGTGGATATGGGAAAGGCACTCCAATATGAAAATGATCTCTCCTCAAGGAAACTTACCAACCTTAATAAAAGAAATCTTGTGTAGACAAACCTTGTTTGGATATAACTTGGGACTATGAACTCTCAATAAAATCATTCTAATTGTGGGCATTTGGGAAAGAGAAGGTAAAAGTTCTTATCATTGTAGTGTGATTGAGCCTAGACACTCTTATGAGGCTAACTACTACCAAATCTCAGAATGTGTTCCTGGGTAGAGTGACAAATATTAGGTTGAGAAGGTTGATGAATTTAGATGATGAATTCATCCTAGCGGCTACAAAATGGGTCCTAGGGGATTACTACCTGAAAGGTGAAGATAGGTATCGAGTGAATACCAACATTGTGAAGCATTGGTTCCCTTTTGGACTTAGGAAAATCCAATTCTATGATTGATAACTTGGCCAAGGGTCTGGTTAGGGATGATTATTGTGAGTGCTTAGAGGAGGTGTTGAGAATAGCACAACTAGGACATAGGTTCCTGTTGGGTACACACCAAAGGGCCTACATAGAATGTGAAAAAGTGGTGCCTTGATGGTCCTTTGTGGCCAATTTTTGAAGAATAACCATTTCAAAGAATATGGAGCGGGCTAGACGTGGCTTTAATTTTATAAAAAGGTGATGTAGAGGCTTTAAGACCTCCAACTCTTGGACAACAAGACTCTACACCTTTGTATGATAACCCCCAAGGTTTCACAATGTACCCAAGGGATTCCACTTACCCACATGGGCTTAATTGACTTCAAAGTGTTAAAGGCTCAAACTAATTATAATTAAGGCCTTAACACCACTAGATAAACTTTTATAGACAATTTCTAAGTGCCCTTTACAACCTTTGATCGGATTTCTCCAAACAAGCCAAACACCCAAACCACCAAAATTACTTATCTCTAGACACTATAACTTTCAAAATTTCCTATTTATGTCTCAAATAAAAGGATTATGGTATTTTTTCACCCACAACATTCCCAAATGGTCAAACTCCAAATCCCTCACCAAATGGCTCCAAAAACTAGGGCCTTCTAGAAAATGACCCAAAACTCACTTCCAGAACTTATCCTTTTGGATTAACCATAAGTGTGACATGTAATTTTTCTTCCTCACACAAAAACATTCCCTCCTTAAGTCAGGTCTCCCACTACTTCACTTATGGCATCAAATTCCATGCATTTTCATGCACCCAAGCACTCCAACTTGCCCAAATCAATGATCATCTGCATTCTCTATCTTATTCCTGCATTATTATGCATAATTACATATGATACATGTCAGAAATCCATCCCCAAGTCATAGTTAGAATAGAAAGGGGATGGTTACCTCATTTTACTTAAGAAAACAATGTGAAAATGGCTATCTACAACACTTTAACTATATGAAAGAAAACTTCAGAATGAAATCCTTCTAAGATGGATCAAAACAACTTAAAATACATCATATAATGCACATAAATGATCAAAACATGAAAGAAGTACAATAAGAGACCAAAATATGCAAGAAACTATGAATTTATTGCATTTTCAGCCTACAGGCCATACAATCCCTTCTCCAATTCATTTTTATCCTTTCCCAATCATTCATGGGCATTTATAGACAAGTTTCCAACTTCCAAAGCCGATCCCAAGTGGTTGGAAGTGATTACAAAGTGTTTAAGACTCCTAAATGCAATTTCCCACCAAAACACAACTAGTTGTTAATATTCAAAGATTTAAATTATTAACTTGTGTTTTTGGTATTTTATTGCTTAAAACTTAATAAATACTTTATGGATTCAATTCCTAATTGATTCTATGACCTAATTAACTCCATATAAAAAAATTAGATCCCATTTGGCACTATTGGCCACCCTTACATCATTTTTGGTCCTAAGTTCTTTACCAGGACTTCTAGGACTTATTAATAGTTGTAGACACCTGAAAATGGACAAGCTTGCAACTTTACATTAAAAACACTAATTTTCATCTATTAATTAATGGTTTTTAATCATTAATTAATCATCTATTTTCCTCTAAATTCATTCCCCAAATCATCTAATCAAAATTTCAAAATTAATTAAATAATTAATTTTATTTAATTAATTAACCTTAATTGATTAATTACCATTAATTAATTAATTAAACTCAATTTCCTATAGTTTAAATTCAAATATTTAAACTTACTAATTAAATTCTTCCAATTAAATTAATTTCATTTCATTCAATAAAGCAATTATAAATCAAAAAGAATTCAATTATCTCACATGTTGAAAACTTTAATTAAATAAATGAATTAAATATTCATTTATCTTCAAAGAGATCACTCCAATCAGATCCAATGGGTTACTCCACCCATCTCTCCAGTCCACATGGGTAACTTCACCCACCTCTCCAGTCCACATGGGTAACTTCACCCACCTCTTCAGTTCAAAAAGGTAACTCGCAATTAGCTCTTCAATCAACCAAACTCTATCTCCTCTTTACCAATTGAAGAGGTGGAGTTCACTGATGGCTTCTCCAGTTTCTTTTAATCTCAACCATTCATTTCATCCTCAATTCCTATATAATAAACTCTTCATAACCATTTGAAGGATCCAAAATTTCAAGCTCTCGTGCACCATTACTATGTCAGTTTGGTTCTAGCATTCAAGCCATCTTGCGATCACACACACATTTCAATTAGCAAATTCTTGACACTTCTCAAGTCATAGACGCTGCCCACACCAATACTGAGCATCAAAAAT
>MU223136.1:2500468-2518987 GCA_018584345.1 Thuja plicata | reverse complement strand
GGCAAGATAACAATACAACTTAAAATTCATTCACTTGTCGATTTGGGTTTAAAAAGAATAGTGTTTGTCACACATCTCACATCTCACATTTCAAAATTGGGCTTAAAATTGACGTGGGGACTAAAATATAACAAGGCAAAGAATTTCTTGATTTGATGCATTAAAATTGAACAAGCAATTAACACGTGCTTTTGAGCTTAAAACTGAACACTTGTGCTTGTGTGGTGGTGTAGCTTAGTTCATATTTCAAATTTTTGGAGCTTAATCGATTTACCTTGTGTCTTGAGTTTTGTGTGCACTTGCACAATCTGTTAGATTAAAAACCTTTTTACTTTTTTGAAAGGCATGTTCGGGGAATGCGCTTCTTCCTCTGAGAATGACCTTAAACTGTTAATCTTTCTGATCGGTATATAAATAAGGCGCGACCCAAAGTTTCATCTTATCTAGCCAAGCTCGAGCGAGGTGTGTTGATGATATTGGATTGGGTGAATATCCCTAAGGAGCCAGTGTGGTCAACTAGGCTCTTAAGTGAGTCACACATGTACAAACCGATTGGATAGACGCCATGGACCCTAACTACAACCTTGATAATTAGAGGCCAACCCGCTTTACCTCTGAACAGATACCTTATTATAGTGCAAGGGGTTGCATAATTTCCCCCAAAAGATTCCCAACATATGTGTCCCATGGTATTTGTGTAGTGAAAGAGATCTTCACTCCATGGAAACAATACCTGAAAATAGACAAAACATGGGCACCTACGTTGTGGACCTTTGTGTCCTAGTAGTGTGATAATTGTTGTGTGAGCTAAGGGACATTCAAGCATTGGGCCTATAACATTGTATTCTAAACCAATTGACCTAGATTAATCTGACTATTCATTGTTGAGACCTCGTGATAACCTTGCAACTTGAAAATTTGTAGAACATACACATTATCAGACTTCATTCTTCAAAAACACAGTGTTTGTTGTGCTTGTTTCCTTGATCAATTTTTGAAAACGCAAAAAAAAATATCCAAACTGTCAAAATGAGTTAAATGTGTTAAATTCTAGGGTTGTCAACGTCAACTGTCTTGCAAATCAGAAGTATTGTTCCAAAATATCAAAATTATCAAGCAGTGATACCCATCTTTTAGTCTTTTTTTTAGACTGCTCCTCTTTTATCGCAATTGCCTACATTGTGCAGCAATTGAAGGAATTCAACCACAGTTTAACTATTTATTGCCGCAATCGACTTGTTTATTACCACAATCGATGATAGCGTACCACAATCGACTATACACTTTACCGCAATCGGTGGAGTTTTTCTGCACTTGACCAAAGATATTTTACACCTATTTTAAACCTAAAAACCTTGAGAGAACTCTTTATTTTGTGTCCAAAACTATTGTCTATCCAAGGAAAATGCGAAGAACATTGTGTGAATCTCTAAACATTAAAGATCATCCCTTCTCTGAAAAGCACATTTTTTGTCAAAAACATTATTAGTTCGAAAGCTCAAACTCAAAATACCTTAATCTCATCATATCAAACATCATCATCTTTATCAAAGTGACTTTGTCCAAGGAAAAAGTCGACAAATCTTATCTTTTTACATCATCACCACTTCGAGATCAAGATATATCAAAATCTATCCTTAGAATTACCCTTGTCCAAAACATAACTCGGACTTCCTTAGAAAGGATATTCTTCTTTCTTTGCTTTATATCACTTGTTTTAGTTATAAAATCTGGACCACACTATGTCTCAAACACCTCATGAAGGGCCTTACACAAGTTCAAAGGCTAGAAAACAACCTAATGAGTCATATATCAACAGATTCCCCGCTTGGGAAACAAAGAGAGAAGACGACCCCTTTGTAAATACCAGTTCTACTCTGTTCCTTGAACAACCCCGTGGGGCAGCTCTTTTCCAAAATGTCACAGAAGAGGAACTAGAGGATATAGAGAAAGATGCTTATTCCACACAAGTAGTTGATGTTGTTGTAGAGAGGAATCCTAAATTCTTCTTAGCCATGCTGATAAAGAAGGGAGTCAAACTCCCTGTTGAATTTAGTGTATCAACTTGTCATGTCCCCTTTCTAGAGTGGACATCAGAGACAGAGGATTTGGCCTATCATTGGAGTCTCGTAGGCTAGCAGAGATGGATAGGGACCCATTCGATGCATACAGTGACTATATTTTGTCTTTACAAGTAGTTTGGAGCCATTTTGGAGCAGTTCCTAGATTTTAGGGGATATCCCTACTTTTTAGGAGGATGTGGCAGTTTTCAGATGTGAGGTCCCACTAGACCATTCCATGGTTTCAATTTCAGGATGACAGGGTGTGTTCCCTAGTTTCTAGGAGCATCCCTAGATTTTAGGGATGGGACTACCAATTAACCTATCTCATTCAACATCAGTCATAGATAGGTGACATGGTGGTAACAGCGAAAACTTTAGTGGTGATTATTCACTATTTGGCAAATGTCACATGTCGGCGACCCTAGAATTGGAAAATATTTTTCACATATTGGATTGACCGTATCGCCCAACATTTATTAATATTGGGTCCAAAGCCCGGGCCCATCGCCCATTGGTTTATTTAATTTTTTCATTTCTTACACATTATCGCCAATGGAATATAAATTTTGGTCCCCATAAATTTACAACATTCGCCTATAATTTCTAAGTGACCCCAAATCGACGGCCTATATTTGCTTGGCATTTTACGGATGCGTATCTCTAACCGATGTAATGTAACCAACTTTATTAATCATGGGAAGGTATTGGATGACCCATAATCACCTCAAAAATAACAAAAGATATGTTATAATTATGCAGGCTTGCCCAAATATTTGTATACCTAATACCTCCCACCAAATTTTTTGAATAAAGAATATTATAAAAATATTTTGATATCTCTATATTTGATCATAGTGAAGTTTTAGAAGTTTCAGACTATTGAGTGGAACTATATACTCAAAGTCAATACTGCATTGGCGAGTCACGACTGCATTGCTGCATTTTAATTTGAGGCAAAGGTAAGTGATACTTATTCTATGACTGTAATTTGAGTTCATTTACATTATTTTAGAATAGGTTTGCAGAAATGGGGTTTATTTTCCCTTTCAGCCTAAAATACACCACACATCGTTGATCTGTGGTCATCCAACAGTCTCTGGCACTATCATACTATCGTAGATCCCATTAACTTTTGGCTTGTCATTTGATGTGACTAGGACATGTGTGACTGTCACTTAATTGTTTTAAATTACAACTTCATCTTATTAGTTATTACATTTAATAAATGTTATTAAATGTTTAGTTTTACAATGTAGTCGGATTTAGATTTTAATTCAATTATTTCTATCTTATAATCATACATCGATATGACACATTGGCAAATTAAAAATAGAAACTTTCTCTGGACTGATAGAGAAACTTAATCATTTTTAAAATTCAGAATCTCAGTCTTCATATTTAAAAATGGAAGTACTAATCCATCACTTAAGCATATACTTAAATGTCTAATACACAGGTAAAGAAACTAATTAAAATATTGTAATCATAGAGAAGTCTAAGAATCATTTTTTGTACCCATAAAAAGAAATTTGAAACGAACTTGGAAATTTTTTTTATTTTTTTTCAAAAAATTACATCATACAGTAAAAACAGAAACCTACTAGGCAACTTCTTATCGGTATAAAAAAAAGTGAGACTTTGCATGTCCATTATCAAGAAACTAGGGTAACGGGAATGGGTAAACTAGGGAATCAGGGATCTTCATCTTCCCTTTCATCTGAGTAGAATTTTCCAGAGAGGATAATCTCTAAGAATTTTTTAAGCCATGTGTAGTCTGACTCATCGAATTCATTAAGGTAAAACCATTTCCAGAGAAAATCCCTCCAAAGTCGTGCCCATTTCCTGTGTTGCATTAGTTTCTCATCATTGAGGTTCAATAGAAAGGGTTGTCTAGCCACATTACTACCTGGCACCAACAGGTTGGGTATATCTCTTGGCCAAGGGATCCCCACCCCTAATTCTACAAAAACAATGACATTGACATCATCCTTTAGGAATTTCTCTTTAAAAACCTTCCTCAACAACATCAGCATATCCACCTTCTATCCTCTGAGGTCAAGGAGAGATGCAAAAAAATGGGATGTAATATCCGTGTAGACGTGGTATCTGTTGACATTCTCAAGGAACTCTTGACCCAATAACATCAACACAGCAGAATTTATAAAAGCATCGCCACCAACCTCCCTACAAACAGAAGTGAGGATTTCTCCTGAGACATTGCCCAAAAAGGACCTCTAGTCATCTAAGGATGTGCATCTCAAATGGATTGGTGTATCCATCTTTAATTCTCAAAAGCCTAAAGACCTAAAAACCTAAACCTTAAAACCAGAGGTAGAATTTCTACCACCGCCACCAGCAGCTTTGACTCTTAATCTACCAAAATCAAAATGAAAAAGAAGGAAACCAGATTGTCTATAAATAGCCCCGACCCCTTGATTGATAGTAATGATCACAGATACTTAGGAATTAATAATTATGCTTTCTTTAATCATATTTAATATAATTTCCATAAATGCATTATGTGTATTATGCGTGTGAGAGATTTAAATTGACTGTCCTTAATCTTTCATATCTAAATATAAATCTTTCCAATAATTTTCCGATAAATGCATGTGTACTATTGACAGTTAAAGAATGTCACTGACAAGGCATTTATTAATTTTTGAGTTACAAGTTACAAGTTGTAGTTGCACTATCCAGCATCCATGTCAAAAAATAACCAGTAGTAATCAACGATCATGGTTACAGTGCACTTTTTAAGGCTTGATACGTGTCATCATTCCGGTGACTTCCTACAGAAGTCGGTTTCCTTCCGAAATTTGGCCTGAAATTTAATTTCATCCATTGATCTATGATGATCAAATGGTCTCAAATAATACATTAAACAATATCTAATTAGGTTGTGTCCAATGTTTGATCAGTTATATTCACAATAAATAAAAGTGATATTCGATGGACGTTGCATTAATTACTATGTTACGTGTCATTATTCGGGTGACTTCTTGGAAAACTTTGTTTCCTTCACGAAATTGGGCCAAAATTGGGCCGAGATTAAACCTCAGCCATTTATCTAGGATAATCAAACAATCTCAAATAAGACATTTAATATTAGTTGGCGTTGGCCCACATGACGCATAGACGAGTCCCATCTTTTGAAAATCGCCAAATAAAATATTTATCTTTCCCATAATTAACGATAGATTAGCCAATAAAATAAATATATTTTAAAACAACATATAAAAATTTCCAGTACAAATATTTTTTTTACCTTCACAAGACAATAATTCACCTCATATATTATATATTTTCCCCCCATTAATTTATAATTTGCCAGGATTTTATGGAATTTTCATTCGATTATCAGAAAAAAAAATTTGCCTACACCTTTATATTATTTATTAATTTGGAAAAAAAATTAGCCATCATCAATAAAAAATTTCCCCTAAATTAATGTGCGATTTGCCAGGATTTTACACTTTTTCCTAAGAGGGGGTTTCTTAAAGTAATCCCTGGGTGGTAAATATAGTGTTGTAGTGCAGTTCCTTGATTTTAGGAGGTAGTTCCTACTTTTTAGGAGGGGAATTCCTACTTTTTAGGAGGTGGTGTCAGCTTCCAGATTTGAGGTTCTATAAGGTCATCCCTTGGTTTTTGTTTCAGGAGATTTGGGTGTGTTTCCTAGTTTCTAGGAGCATCCCTAGATTTTACGAATGAGACTACCAGTTATCCCAGGTTGTTTGGCATCAATCATAGGCAGGTGACATATTCAGTCTCAGGATTTTGGGGTGTTTCGGGTGTTCTATGGCTATTTGGGATATATTTTAATATATTTAAATATTTTCCCAAGTTAGCATTTTAATATTTTAAATAAGGCTATGTATATAGCCATTTTGGAGTAATATGGGGTTTTCTGACTTCATATGCCTATGTGTTATAGCTCGTTGGAAAGGTCTCGAGATTTGCTACTTGATTTTCACCTTCCAATATTTTTTCTGCTTGGAGGTATTTAATTATAATAAAGTGATATTTTCTCTATAGTTTGGATGCCATAATTGAGAAATATCATTTAATTATAAAGTGCACTTTTAATTCTATTTTAGGGTTCAATTTGCAAAGGAAAAGGGATATAAGGAGATGGAAACCTAATTGGTGGTATCTTTGATCATTTTTGAAACCTATTTTGGACACCATTGCTCTGGATGACCATTTCTCACCTAGGACACCAAACCCTAGTGGCTAAGAATGGATCAGTTGGGACGTAGCCCTCAGCTGGATCAAATTTATAGGTTCTCGTGCATTGCTTAGTGAAGAAGAGAAGGAACGTAGCTGGTTGGAGATTCAACATTTTTCTTATTCTTGTAGTTGGGCATTAGAGTTGTGTTATCTATTTTATTGCAGTAGCTAGCCACTCTTTGTATTGGTGTTATTTTGCAGCACTCTTTTTGCATTGTGTCTACAAGTAGATTTCTCTATTGTTGGCGTCAACTTGCAGCAATCATTTTGGGATCAATCTGGAAATCTCTAGCGTACTAGTACAAGTTTAAAAGAACTTCCAGCATATTGCACAATCTGATTGTATTTTATTTTATCATTATCTATTTACAATTATTTTTTTTTATGCATTGTAATACTTATTCGGAAAAATACAAAAGAAACAACTTCTAGAACTTTTGTCTAGCTCTATAAGATAATAAAAAAGAAACTTACAGGAGAATATAATTATTAAAAATAAATTTATAGAAGCAGCAGATAAAATGTCCATTTGGGATATTTCAATGGTATCAGAGCCTTTTTCTTGCCAACCTGTGGGAATTTGTAAAAAAATGAGTGAGTTATCAGCACTCTATTAAAATTGAATGGATACGTACAGGGGAACTTATAGAAGTAGACAGGTGAAACCATATAGCAGTAGCGAGAAGAAACCATCAGATAGTTTGTCTGAATTTAAAAGGAAAACTGATGCCTTGGTTAAATAGTTGGATCATAATCAGGATATTCAAAATAGGCTTAGTGAATAGTTGTCAAATCTGATTACTATTGACAGGGTAGCTAGATACGTGGTTTCACTCTTGGACAGATCTTCTTCTCGCAGGATACAGGATACGAGACAGGTTGACATGGTAAGGGAGGTTAGGAGAGACCTGCGGGATGATTTCACAGCTACATGTGAGCCCAACACATCAGTTCCAGAGATCAGTGCCCCTCCAATTGAGTTACCCCACAGGTTTATTGTAGGGTCGTTACCTATCTCAGTGGATGAGCACATGACAGTTACATAGGCCAACAATTGCATGGAGACTTAGCACTTAGTTGATGATTCAGTGGTACAGCAGGAGTTGACACCTACAGTTGATTTATGTATCACACTAGATTGTATTACAAAGCTAGACAGTGACTTATGCTTAGATTGCCATGATTATAGTTCTATGGTTGAGGTTGAGGGGGTTTCTGTCTGTGGAAGTGTTGTAGTGTTGGAGGATATGATGGTGGACTCTAGATCACTAGAGGAGGAGGATACCACATTTGAGGATTGCCTTGAGGTGTTGGAATCAGATAATATAGATTTGGATAGAGGCAATCCCGAGATTGGGTTAGTACAGGAGATGCCAGTATTCTCTTGTGTTGAGGATTTGAGCATAGAGTCTGCATGTGATGATACCAGTGTTGAGTTTGAGATAGTAGTTATGGACTTATGCCAGCATGACTCAAATTCATTTTTTAGTAGGGAATCAGATGAGGTTCAATCTGGGTCACCTAAGGACATAGAGCCTTTGCTAGCATCTTGGTTTGCTTCAGATACTTCCTATGTGACTCCTGAGGATGACTCCACTAGTAGTGAGCCATGTCAGTATCAAACCTTGGGAGAGGACTTTGAGTTGTTGGTGAGTGCAGATGGGTCCTAGGATCTAGATGGTTTAGTGGTTACAGAGGATGGGGAATCTGAGTGTGTTGAGGAGGTAGATTCTATAGCAGCTTCTTTGGGTACAAAGGAGTTTCATGGAGACGTATCAGATGCTAGTACTCTGTTTGAGGATGTGAGTTCAGTTGTCAGTTCATAGAGCTCAGTTGGCACCACACTGGTGGATAGTGTTTCTGAGAGGAGTATGTTGGGTACCACTTCTATTCACAGTGTGGATAGTGTGCCAGGGGTGATGCATAGGAGGCCTATTATTCAAAATCATCATCTGTCTAATCAGTTGAGAGTCAGCGAGCATGATATTGTTACTACATTCGAGCATTTTTTTGCTTCTCGACAGTTGTTGGTATTTCATGGATGGGGTGCTCCTATGGATGATGAGCATGGTAGTTGTTACTTGTCTCTGACAGAGATTCATGCCTTATGAGAGGCTGTCAGAATTTTGAGACAGGATTATTTTTGGTTGGTAGCCGACCGAGATCGCCTAGTTGAGTGGGGAAGTTCAGCATATTCGGCACTCTTGGATAGAGAGGATGAGGTGAGTGAGTTTACTCGGGAGCTCACAAAACTTAGGAGGTTTTATAGAACACTCAATTGACTCTCTAAGAGTCACAAGTTTAGTTAGTAGAGGTGAGTGTGGAATTGGAACAACTTCAGTCTACACCAGCACCAGATCCAGTGCAGTTACATATTATTGTGTCTGGTGATTTGATGATGTCCAGAGTTGGGGTTTTTGGATGTGATGGAGTTGGGGATACATCCACCCTTGATTCTAGTGTTGGAGGTATAGGTTCACTTCCATCGAATACTTGTGTAGTTGAATTAGGCACTGCAGTAGAGGTTTGTAGTGTGCCTGACTTTGGGGTGGATATTCTGGTTGGGATGGATACTCCAATTGGTAGCATTGTGTCAAATTATATAGTATAGGACATTGTGGGTAGTGTAGTGGACCTGTCAGTGTTCATTGTTTCTATTCATGACACTACTCCTTTGATTTCTCAGTAGGGAGACATTGTATCACCTGAGTTGGTTGTTAGTGATCGCATAGCTAGTGATGATAGGCAGTTGGCTACGTCACAGTTACATGATGACCAATTATGGGTCTGAGGGGAGAAAATGGATGCTACCACCTATAAATTCTACTATATGGAGTCATTCTTGGATCACCTTCTTGAGAGTTCAAAATTTTAGGAGGGATCTCACCAAGCTTCTAAGGGTGTTCTCATCTGGGGTACTGGTACAATTCAGTGTTTGGTGAGAGAGATTGTAGGTACCCTAACTATGATGCTCCCTCATGGAGATTTCTAGGTTGGGTTTGCTGAGAGGGTCACCTAGGACCTTGTACAACCAGTTGTGCAGAGTTCAAGATTGGAGTCATCTTTGGGTTCGCGACTGGTGGATGATGAGCCTCTGACAAAGATCGGAGCAGTTTATGGCCGTTACACAGTGAGGAGTGCTCATTATTTTTCCTTTGACCCACATGTTGATGAGTTGATGGAACATAGACATGGGTTGGATCCTAGTCCTTATCATCCCTTATGGGATGGGTTCTCACCATCGACATTTGATGGGAGTTTTGGTTGCAAGTCAATAGTAGGGACTTGCAAAGTTATGGTGACTCCAAAGATTATATAGTGTGTAGAAATTTGGGTCCTAGTACAACTTTGTTCAAGGGTATTCATCACTATTGTGCAGATGGTCTACACACTTAGTATAGGTCAGTTGGGTGTGCATGGGGAGCTCAAGGTGTATGTGATCTAAGTCACCCTTACATCTTGGTTTTTTATGGTCCTGAGATCTATTTCTCTTGGGGTCGAAGCAGAAACAGATTCAGTACTAAATGGTGGGTGAGTGATTGTTATGGATTTTTTTTCAGATTCATCTTGTTTGTTTTTCAGGGGATGCTACAATAGCCTGCAGTTTGCGTGAGGGGCATGGCTTACAATTTTCCATGGGATCTAGGTGGATTGTGATGTTTCTTGTTTTGGTGATTGCTTGAGGACAAACAATCTTTGAGAAGGGATGATTGTCATGTCCCCTTTCTAGAGTGCACATCAAAGATGAAGGATTTGGCCTATCATTGGAGTCTCGTAGGCTAGGAGAGATGGATAGGGACCCATTCAGTGCATACAGTGATCGGATTTTGGTGTTACAAGAAGTTTGGAGCCAGTTTGGAGCAGTTCCTAGATTTTAGGGGATATCCCTACTTTTTAGGAGGATGTGGCAGTTTCAAGATGTGAAGTCCCACTAGACCATTCCATGGTTTCAATTTTAGGATGACAGGGTGTGTTCCCTAGTTTCTAGGAGCATCCCTAAATTTTAGGGATGGGACTGCCAGTTGACCCATCTCATTTGGCATCAGTCACAGATAGGTGACATGGCGATAAATATAGTGTTGCAGTGTAGTTCCTTGATTTTAGGAAGCAGTTCCTACTTTTTAGGAGGTGGTGTTAGCTTCCAGATTTGAGGTTCTATAAGGTCGTCCCTTGGTTTCAGTTTCAAGAGATTTGGGTGTGTTTCCTAGTTTCTAGGCGCATCCCTAGATTTTAGGGATGAGACTACCAGTTATCCCAAGTTGTTCGGCATCAGTCATAGGCCGGTGACATATTCAGTCTTAGGATTTTGGGGTGTTTCAGGTGTTCTATGGCTATTTGGGATATATTTTAATATATTTAAATATTTTCCTAAGTTAGCGTTTTAATATTTTAAATAAGGCTATGTATATAGCCATTTTGGAGTAATAAGGGGTTTTCTGACTTCATATGCCTATGTGTTATAGCTCGTCAGAAAGGTCTCAAGATTTTCTACTTGATTTTCAGCTTCCAGTCTTTTTGGTGCTTGGAGCTATTTAATTATAATAAAGTGATATTTTCTCTATAGTTTGGATGCCATAATTGAGAAATATCATTTAATTATAAAGTGCACTTTTAATTCTTTTTTAGGGTTCGATTTGCAAAGGAAAGGGGATATAAGGAGATGGAAACCTAATTGGTGGTATCTTTGATCATTTTTGAAACCTATTTTGGATGCCATTTCTCTAGATGAGCATTTCTCACCTAGGATGCCAAACCCTAGTGGCTGAGAACAGATTAGTTGGTACGTAGCCCTCAGCTAGATCATATTTATAGGTTCTTGTGCATTGCTTAGTGAAGAAGAGAAGGAATGTAGCTGGTTGGAGATTTAGCATTTTGGTTGTTCTTGTAGCTGGACATTGGATTTGTGTTATCTATTTTATTGCAGTAGCTAGCCACTCTTTGTATTGGCGTTAGTTTGCAACACTCTTTCTACATTGTGTCTACAAGTAGATTTCTCTATTGTTGGTGTCAACTTACGGCGGTCATTTTGGAATCAATTTGGAAAATCTCACGCATACTGGTACAAGTTTAAAATCATTTCTAGAGTATCATACAATTTGATTGTATTTTATTTTATCATTATCTATTTGTAGTTGTTGTTTTTTATGCATTGTAATACTTATTCGGAAAAATACAAAAGAAACAACTTCTAGAACTTCTGTCTAGCTCTATAAGATAATAAAAAAGAAACTTAAAGGAGAATATAATTATTAAAAATAAATTTATAGCAGCAGGAGAGAAAATATCCATTTCAGATATTTCACAACTATATGGCCTGAAAACCCTTGCGCAGGTCAAAACACTACTCAACCTCCTCAGATACTGCATGTTGTCTCTCAAATCTTCCCACCATTGGTATTACCCACATTGACATAGACGATACCCAGTCAAACTAATGGCATGAACTAGGCCAACACATCTTCCACTCAAATCATGATAGGCTCATAACTGAGTGCACTTGTGGTTACTAGTATGCTCCCACCTTCGGTCACATGGTTGGGGCAATCAAGCTCTCAAGCTATGCCTTCCATTACACCAAACATCAATTGTTCTGGAACTATGCTGCTACTGCAGTCAACTCATACTAGTCTTGGGATCAACACCTCATGCCCACAGGGATCCATCTCTGTAGGTACAACTTACATTCAATGCACACCCAAGGCTACCCCTTTTCCCATTCTGACATCAATCCAACCTCTGCAATAGCAACCCCAGCTTCAGTTGCCTCAAAACCAACCCCCGCAACAGCAACCCTAGCTTTAGTTGCCTCAATTCCAACCTCAACAATAGCAACCCCAGCTTCAACCCCAACCTTAGTAGCAGCAATATCAACCCCAGTAGTATCAACCCCAACCTCAATAGCAGTAATATCAACCCCAGCAATATCAACCCCAGTTTCAATCACAATAGCATTCCCAATCCCAATAGCAAATGCATAAAAACCCACCATTGTCTACTGATGTGCCCCCATTTTAAAATCACTTGGTGGGAAATCAATATCAAGTCCCCAAGATGAAATCCTATGTTCCTATTCAAGAGACATAGAGGCGCAATCTCATACCCACTACAGCACAGAGGAACATCCTCACACACCAACCTCAATATCAAATGGACATGTTAATGCAACAAATGCAAACCCTTCAAACCCAAATGATGGATATGCAAAATTAGGGGCAAACTAAATCCTACACTATAGAGGATTTATACCCATACCCCTTTGACCATTCTCTCCACATGTCTCCATTCCAAAATCACTTCTCAGTACTAAAATTCAATAAATATAGGGGCAATACCAACCCTATTGAACATATCTAAGAGTTTTTTTCTAGTTGCATTGCAGTTGCACATGATGAGACATATTTAATGCGATTGTTCCCACAAAGCTTGGTTGGACTAGAAATGGAATGGTTCTCAAATTTACCTCATGGCATTCAGTCTTGGGGTGAACTAGCTAAAAAGTTCATAGCTCACTTCCATCATAACATCGAGTGCAAGGTCAACATCAAGGACCTTTGTGATATCAAACAGAAGGATGGAGATTCTTTTGTGAAGTTCCTATAGAGATGGAGGAATACAGAAAACTGCATAACATATGATGTGCCTAAACAAGACCTAATAGTCATGTTTGTTGACAATCTAATTCCAGACATGTCATTCACAAAAGAATTATAGTTAGCTCCAAACTTTACACAACTCATCAAATGAGGAGTTCGTTGTGAGAAGAACTTAGTCAAATGAGGAACCCTTGCAAATCCAACACAAATGAATACAAACAAAAATGCAACAGACAAAGCTAAGTGGTGGAACAAAAACAAAAATGTCACTAGCGATGGTGTCATTGATGTGAACACAGTCAACTACGCACAACCTAAGGTGTCACTACAAGGTGCACATGTGGCCAACCAACAACACACAAGGCCCACTCAACAAGAATACACCCAAAACCAACCTCCCCCTATACAAGTGGCAGTTGTGTCAAACAATCAACAACATAATAAATGCAGACCATGGTTTCAATTCCAGTAATGAGATTTCACACCATTAGGAGAGCTGATAGAATCAGCTTTACACAAATTCATACAATCAAACACTATCACTCTCCCCAAAATCAGGGAATTCAAACAAGATGCAAAAAAACCAAGGTGGTATAATGACAAAGACTTCTCTGAGTTTCATCGGGTGAAAGGGCACAAAATGTCTAACTATTTCTGTTTGAAACACGCTATCCAAGATTTGATTGACACAGGGGCCATCAATGTGATAAATACCCAAACCAAAGGCACAACTAATCACACTATCTTCAATGATACCTTTCATGATCACAACAAGGGAAAAACTTCCGGTTTGGTGGATAGACAAAACAAGTCAACTATACATATGCCAACAGTGATAATGTTATTAATTTCCTCAATCCTTCAGATAACCATGTGGCTATAATCACTATCAAAGACCAAGGTAACAAATGTGCTGTAACAACATGTCACGCCAGAGTTGTCTTGCAAGGAGTACCATCCTTATCTACTATATCTTCCAATCCTAAAGAAAACTAAGATCCATAGCCAAGCATAGTGGATCAACTAAAGCGCACACCTACCCAGATCTCCTTGTTTAACCTATTGCGCATATCTCCATAGCATAGACTAGCACTTGACCAAGCCCTTTAGAACGCAGCTGTCCCAAGGGACATAACACCCAAGAGCTTCCAAATGATGGTTAACCATATAGCTACTAAAAAACATGCCACATTCACGGACCATGATGTGCCTCCACATAAACCCCTGCATAATGATCCTTTACACTTACTTGTCCAAGTCCACAAAAGTGCTATCCGTGGGGTCCTTTTTGATGGTGGAGTTGGGCTAAACATCTGTACTCTAAAGTTAATCAAGCAACTAGGCTATGTAGAATCAAGCATTGATGTCACAAGGAGGATAAATATCAGAGCTTATGATGAAGAGGAAAGGTCCTCGAAAGGTATTATCATTCTACCTGTCTGTATCGGTCCAGTGGTCAAAAACACTCCCTTCCAGATCCTAGATCTTTATTTGGGATACAACATGCTACTAGGGAGACCTTGGATACATGAAATGCAAGCCATACCTTTGACTTACCATCAATGCATCAAGTTCCCACACCAGGGAGAGGAAATCATTATAGAGGGAGATCCCAATCCTTTCCAATACTGTAATTTGGTCCAAATTAGCACTGATAACTAGGTACCCTCAAACCAAGATGCTAGCATCCCATCCTCTTGAAATTCAAATCCTAACAATGTCACACAGATAGCAGAAAAGATAGCCATTAACCAAGACACAAGTATCCCCTCCTCTTTAGATTCAAATCCAAAGGATGTCTCACAGAAAGTGGGCAAAATATCCATCACCAACAAAGGTTGTGGTGAGTACAGATATGAAGAGGCTTTCACCATCATCTACATGCCTCAGAGCCTAAGAACTTATGGCATGCCACAACATGTTATTATAATAGAAACTATGTAGCCTATTCTATTTAGATTTCTGCCCACAACCTTTGTTAGATGGGGAGATATAGCAGAAAAAAATCCATTTGAAAAAGATATTAGTACATGGTTATACCAAGACCCACAAGATACAATCCAATAAAACCTACCCCTATCAAACTATGGTAATGGTTATACAATGTTACAAAGATTCAAGTATGATGGTACAACTGACCTTGGGGAAAAATAGCAAGGCATAATGGAATTGTCTCTCCTACCAACCCAGAGAAACAAGAGAGGTTTAGGCTATGGGAAACAAAGAGTCAGTCCTATAATCCAAGACATCCAAGTCAATCAGGAAAAAATAGAATAGATGCATTGGGGGCACAACACAGAACATGTCTTGATAAGCAACATATTCACACACTTTTTTCCCACCAAAGAGGCAACCACACAAACCTGAATAGACCTCCACATAGAAATCGATGATAACACAAGAAGTGAGACATCTGATGAGTGTTCTATTGAGACTAACTCCCACGAGTATGAGTGGAGTTCCCATCATGACTCTGAATCGTCAATCCTAGATTATTCCCCTTGGTTAGACACTATCATAAACCTAGAAGACTTATTTGACCAACATTCCATTGCCGAACAACCCTACATAGATAAGCATGTCATTTATCAAACCTCAAGTGGTGCATCCACATCACAGTCTATATATGTAGTCCCTTTCAGTCAACTAGAGTCAGACAACCATCAAAGTATCTATCTTGTACACCCGGAGCTAATAGAGTAGGATCAACAAGGACCCCCTGATTTAGATTTCTTCGAGAATGATGAGGCTATTCGTGATTTCATGGGACATATTGAAGGCATGCCATCAGGAGACCACAAAGCAAGCTTCGTCATTGACCTTGATAGAGTGGAATATTTTGGGGAAGTAGCTCCTTTTTCCAGTCCACAAGAGAAAAAAGAACAAAAAAATTATAAAAAGCTAAAACAAGACGTATCTTCTAGCGAAAACCTCACTGAGGTGCTAGAAGATGGAAAGAAGAAACTCCTCCCCTTGATAGAGGAAAAATTGGCATTACTAGCAGAAGAAATAGAGGAAGTCAATTTGGGAGATGACAAGAACCCAAAGAACATATACTTGGAAAAATCACTCACCCCTGAGGAGAGAGAATAGTTTATCAGCTTCTTTAAAGAGAAGATGATCAATTTTGCATGGTCCTACTCAGATATGCCAGGGTTAGATCCAAAGCTAGTACTACACCATCTCTTGTTGCTACCCAACGCCAAACCTATCAAGCAAAAGCTGAGAAAGATGCATCTCCATGTTGCATTCCTAGTCAAGGAAGAGTTGAAAAAGCTCCTAGATGCCAAGTTCATAAGACCAATACCATACGCAGACTGAATATCTAACTTGGTGCCAGTTACAAAGCACAGTGGTCAGATACAAATTTGTAGAGACTTCAAAGATCTATTCATATCTTTTCCCAAGGATGACTTTCCCTTACCCAACATTGATATGATAGTAGATCTAACCGCTAGACATCAAATGCTATCACTCATGGATGGTTTTTCAGGGTATAATCAGATAAGGATCACGCCAAAAGACCAACATAAAATAGCTTTCACATATCCTTGGGGCACTTACTATTGGAACGTCATGCTGTTTGGTCTCAAAAATACTGGTGCAACATATTAAAGGGCTATGACAACTATATTTCATGATCTCATCCAAAAAACAATGGAGGACTATGTGAACGACATACTAGCTAAGTCAATGCTTCGCAAGGATCATCTACAAGTATTGGGACCAATCTTTGATAGAATGCAGGAATTTAAGGTCTGTCTAAACCCAAAGAAATGTGCATTTGGTGCCATAGCAGGAAAGCTACTGGGGTTCATAGTGTCACATAGAGTCATTGAAGTAGACCCTGAGAAAGTCAAATCAATATTGGACATGCCTCCACCATCGAACCTGAGGCAACTAAGAGGGTTACAAGGAAGGCTCCAATCAATCAGGTGCTTCATAGCTCAGCTAGCAAACAAGTGTCATCCTTTCCAACATCTACTACACAAAGATGTCAAATTCATATGGACCGATCAATGCAAACAAGCATTCCAAATATTCAAGGACTACCTCCTCAAGTCTCCTATATTGGTGCCACCAGTCCAAGGTAGACCATTGCTTCTATATATCTCAGCAACGAAGTCAGCAATAGGTGTACTCTTGGCACAACATGATGACGCGGGTAAAGAAAGGGCCATCTACTATCTAAGAAAAACATTATTTGGATATGAGCTCAACTATACGCCAATTGAAAATTCATGCCTTGCAGTTGTCTTCGCTTCCCAGAAGCTGAGACATTATATGTTGAGTCACCAAACAAAGTTGATCGCACATATTGATCCTTTAAATTACCTCCTAAGCAAAGCAACGCTCACCGGATGACTTGCGAAGTCGGTAATAATCTTAAGTGAGTTTGACATTGAGTACATAGATAGAAAGGCCATCAAAGGGCAAGTGATCATGGATCAACTAGAAGAGGTACCCATTCAAGACCATCAACCTATTATTTCCAACTTTCCTGATGAATCTATTATGATACTACAACTAGCAATCAAGGTATGGCAACTCTATTTTGATGGGTCATGCATGAACCATGGTGTAGGGACAGGGATAGTGCTTATTACTCCAGATCATGATATGATTCCAAAGTCTTTCAAAATCAACTTCCCATGCACAAACAACATAGAAGAATATGAAGCAGTGGTCATTGGTTTAAAGATAGCAATTCAATGGAGAATCAAGAACCTTAAAGTTTTTGGAGATTCACAGTTGGTCATTATTCAATTCAACAATGATTATATGACCAAAGATGAGAAGCCAATACCATACTGAGCATAGTTGAAAATGCTAAAATTTTCAAAAAATTTCAAAATGTTAGCAAAGAACCCAAAACCTACAAAATAGATAAAATAGGTCAAAAATAGCTTACTGCCAGGTCTCTGTCATGAAACTTCGCGTGAAAAAGTACATAGACTGGTGCGATAAAGTGCTCAGAACTGCGCAAAGAAACAGAAACTTCGCGCGATGAAATGCTACAGACAGCGCGAACAAATAGAAACTTCACGCGATGAAATGCTACTAACCACGCGATGAAATGCTAACATATGGCACGAAGAAAAAGAAACTTTGCGTGAAGAAGTGCTCTGAGTCGCGCGAAGAAGTGCTCTGAGTCGCGCGAAGAAGTGCTCTGTCGCGCAACAGAATGCAAAAAAATACAGAAATGACAAAAACTGCAAACCAGACCACTGATGCTGAAGTTCGCGTGAATATTCTCACCGAGTCGCGTGAAGTTTCTCACTGTATCACGCGAAGAAACACAAAAATCTGTAAAAGTTCGCCTGCAGACCTGCAAAATGTCGCGCAAAATTTCCCTGCAGACAGAAAATAGCAAGTACGAAAAATACAGAAATTTCGAATCCGAAAATAAATTTGACGAAAATTAGCTAAAGAGACAAAAGATAAATCTTGTGCCCCTCGGTGGGCGCCAAAAATGTACACACAAAATAGTGCACTTCTATGAATTCTTACATGCAAGGAAACTCAAGAATGAGCCCTCACAAATCGATCCATAGCTCTCTATGCATGGAGTTGCAAGATTTGTAAAAATTGCTCTCAGCTAGAGCTATAAAATCATGACCTTGCCAATAAAC